>JABFPJ010002000.1:0-21771 GCA_022817425.1 Gryon sp. ZL-2020
TAAAAAAAGGTCAATTTTACGTCATGGCAACCAGATGTGGACCTTGTCAGGTTCCTATAAGGCAAACCACATTATGATATACCTGATTATGGCCTTAACGATGCCTAGCGTTACACACATTACATTACCTTATCAGAATATCGCATGTGATCCTGAGCAGGATGCCACTTTTAGAAAAAAGATGATACTTGCCTCATGTGGGTCTAATGTGGCCCAGATCAGAAAAACTGAGAACGGGTTTTGTTAAGGCTATCCTTATCATGGCCATACGCTAGGTGTGGCATGCCTCATCAAATTTTTACTAGGGTATGCGTGGGAATTATAATTTCGTGCATATTTTCGAAATTTTCAGAATTATTTTTAAGGAATACAATTTTTCTAATTTACCTTGAAAATAGCTAATTTAAGTTTTTCATATAATTCTTCTTACTCAAAGACTTTAAATGATGTTCTCCTTTTCAATAGAAATCGATAAATTTCCCAAAATCCTAACGCTTATCAATTTTTGTGTATCAATTTGTATCAAGAAATATCAATTTGTGTATCAATTTGCGTATAATTTCCTGTATAGAATGTATAGAATGGTCTTTACACGTCCGGAAAATTTGCATAAAAGTTACTATACTGCATAACAAACAAGGGACAACAGCGATTTTCTGATATTTTATACTATATTTTCAAGTATATTTATAACATAATGACTCAAACAATATAACACAGTAAGCTCTTTTTCTCATACAGTATGGTAAAAGTAGCTAGACGAATAAATTTTACAATACTGTATCATAAAATGTATGGCTTTCATATTTACTGTGAGTATATTAACTAAATAAGACGGCCAAGATGCTTTGGATGATACGTCGACGTTCTAGGTGGCGCATGAGCGGACGCATCAGCTGATAATTCAAGCTAAGCAACAGCAGCAATGGACAGTACATAGATGGGTGACCGTTATATTATCAAATATATAATGGTATTAGGGTATAATTTTTAATAACGCAAAAAATATAATAATAATGTAGAGACAGTATGGTAAACTTTATTATATTTGAATTTTATCCCCACTTTCTTAGACAGTATAGTAAAAATATATCGAGATTGTAAGAATTTTTATCGCAATTTTACCCGACGTGTACTTTATAAAATAAATAACTCCCGTGATTTAAAAGCCGCGTCATTTTCTTGAAATTTGCACGATCAATGCAAATAAATTCATCGTTAAAATGTTTATAACTTTTGTTATCGCACGTCATGTGGAATAAAACGGAAGAAGCGCCTTCGGTTATGCTGAAAAAGTCTATTTCGAGCGAAGCTTATCTATTTTACACTCGGGATGTCTTGGGATGCCTTTCATGTGAGGATGACGTTTCGGGCTGGAGAGACGCGGACGGAAATATCTTCGTCCAGCTCTTCTTCTTCTTCTTCTTCTAGTCGGTGACGACGACACATCGGGGGATGCATTTAATCCATCGTCAACTTCGTCTTTACTCGTCATTCTTTATAGATTTTACATGTGAATTTCATTAACGTCATTGAATATAAAATTAACGGTACGCTTGATTGAATGAAAAAAAAGATTCAAAATTAACAAAATTTGAACAGTTTCTGTAAGTCATCTTGGCTAATAAAACTGAAGACAAACCAAAGAAACTACAAGAAAGAATGACAAAGAAATGAATAAAATCGTTGGGAAAATTTTTGAAATTTCTTTTAATTTTTCAGAATCAAAAGTAACGTTGATCATTTTTTGAGTTCTATTTAAGTCGTAATAAGTCATTCAACAATATAAATGATAGAAATAATCTCGTCACAAGTACTCTTCTGCCGCCATTGTGAAAGATCCTTGAACTATTTAAGGTTGCTGATATATAAAGAATTTTTATATACATGTACAACTTTTGGATTTATCGAAGGTACATTACGTCGCAGTAGGGACGTAACAAGGAAAGTAAAACTCGACTTTAAGCCTCTTATTCCGAAATCTCGATTCTTTTGTTGTGCGGGAGGATAGAATGAAAACCGTTCGACAGAATAGTCGAATGCCTTCTTACCAGCTCATCCCGCCTACGATCGAGACTTTTGGTCGATTCAGGTCCGACCGGAATAGCAGAAAAAAAGGACGAAAAAACAAGCCTTTTGGCGTGTTTGCGGACAAATATGCAGACGCTTAATGAAGTAGTGAAAATATCCTTTTCTATGAAACTAGCAATTATTATTAGAAATAATATCTTAAATAATTTAAAAAATAATTAAATCATAGAATAAATTGGTAATTTCTTGTGAAATAACTTATCTAAAACTTTGAGTTATAGTAATAATTTCAACATGGCAAAATAAATATATTTTACATTATTTTTTATTGATTATTTTGCAAAGTACAATTTGTTTGATAATTCAGCATCTTTCATCTCTGGTTAAGTCTGCGGGTGATACCGTATCGACGGTACAACTCAGGGAACATCGCTTTTGTGTCGCTCCCGCGTCAGCTTTATACGGATTCCCACGGGACATACTTTGTCGATCCCGTGCAAAGTTCCCACGTGCTACCGACCGCAAGAGCAAAGCATCCTTAACGCGCAGTCGCGGTACAAAACCACGTGCTTACGTCTATCGCGCAATGGGTATATAAATTACTTAAAAGATTGGAAATGTCAATAACATCGTCAAAAAATAAACAAATCAATTGTATGTATAAATACATATATTTGTTGTTTAATTTATCAATAAACATTGTAAAAAATGTTTATCTTATTTGTTTAATTGCATTAAAAATAAACGTATATTAAGTATAAAATATTCTTACATTAAGACCAATTACATGTAATTAAGAACATTTTGCACTGAATTTCAGTAGGCGGGAAAAATATTTTTTAAAGAGAAAATTTATCCATAAAGATGGTGCTGAAGATATTATTTGCAAATGTTATTTAAATGGAATTTTAATAGAATGATTGTAAAACTTAAGAAATGTAAAACAGACATGAAATTAATAATAAGAAAAAAGAATTTCACCTTTTATTCTCAACCTTTTTTCGACTGATTCCCAACGACATGTGCCGGAAGAGAAAAAAAAATAAGGGGGAAAGATTATTATGGCCGGGTCTATATTTATAAATTCGGTATTTATAGATTTCAGAATAAAGCAAGGGGAGTTTGGGAAAACGTTCGGAAGATTCGTTAAAGTGACGTTTAGTTATCAAAAGATGTTTGAAAAATGAAAATTCAAGTTTTAACTCTTAATTGAGTTTTAAGATGAAAACACTTTTCTAGTAATAACTTTATGTTCAGTACTTTTTTGAAGCAATAATGATCAACAGAAAAGATTATAAAGATATTATCTCGTTTTCAATAACTAAATAATTCCTATTTATATATAATTAGTTGAGTGTATAAACTTGATATAACTTCGCAACTTTGTATTGTCTCATATTTCTTTGATTAATCGTAAAGTTTACAATACGAAAGTCAACTAAAAGTCATCAAACACATCTTGAACGTTCATTTTCATACAAGGTTAATTTCTTAATGATTAATTGAAACATAAATGCACAGAATCACAAGAACAAGCGTTGTCTATGAGAAGCCCAATAGATTGGTGTTACTTCTGAAAGATGCATCGCTATGGTAAATAATGATTGATGGAGGAATATATGATTAATGAGTACGGCTGCCAATTACAATTACCATGCAATCAATCTTGTCATTCGACCCAGGTTCATAGGTCACGTTCGTCCGGTTTGCGAATCAATTCTAATGTTTTCAATTACAAATGTAATAACCTTCATTTGACCATAGAAGTCAATCGCGGTCACAAAAGATGTCACATTAATATCTTCATTCAAAAGAAAGTAAAATGCATTTGTAAATTAAGCTAAAATAAAAAGAGTCGCAATTTATTCACTACTTATTACTTGAAATAAAAACCTTTTTTCGTCACTCGAGGAGTGAAAGTGCCATTTTCCTCTCTAGGGAGCTTTCGGCATTTTTCCCTCCTTCGTAACGAAAAATATCGTACGCAACATGGGAGATGATCGGAAATCCGAAAAACCTCGCCTTCGGCTCGGCTTGTAAACTCCACTCGAGAAAACGAATTCCCGATTTCATCTCTCTTGTTGCGTAATATACTAATTTTCTCACACGTGCATTGAAAATGAATCTTTTTTTCCTTCAAAAGTGGGAGGAAAGTTGGATTTTTCCTCTCTTGCAAGGAAATAGTATATTACGTCCGAGGGCGCCACTGTGCCCGAGACCGATACGACGTTTTTTAGTCTTGCGCAGCGGAGCGAAAGTTAAAACAAACACGCATCGAGTACCGAAAGCGAATCTTTCGGTGCAAGATCTCTGTTAGTTCCAACTTTCTCCGCTGCGCACGACTGAAAAATATTTTCATCTCTTAGATGAGGTAATAGAAGTGTATTTTTCCTCCCTAGAGAGAGAATGTGCCACTTTTATTTAATTTTTCGGCAAAGAAAAGACTTTTTAATGCACTTGTAAGAAAAAATATCGTCCACAACTACGGAGAAATTGCTAATTCGACTTATGTGAGTTTACTACACTCACCTTTCGCTCATGAATCAAATCTCACACTCGTCTAGAATCGATAACTGTTCTCCTTACTTGCGGAATATACTATTTTTATATTTCAAGAAGACAAGTTATATTATATAAACAATTGTTTATAAATAACTTAATAATAATATAATTATCTATTATATAATAATATTTCTTATAAACAAAAAATATTTGTAAAAAAATCTTATATACGTAAAAGATCACGTGATTTGACATTCGTTTATTTTATGCGAGTTGATCTTCGACTTTCATGAATAATTCGGAATTTCTCAAAGAGTCGTTTCACGCAAAGTGCTAGTGGTACCGCGAGTTGTCGGGGCGATTTTCTACAAGTAAAAGTGGTAAGGGATGAAACAAGATTGCCGTGTGCCGCGCACACTTGTACATACATGCGCGAACACATGTTCGCGAATGTCTAAGTAAACTTTCAGTGAAAGTTCCGTGTCACATCTGTGCCCTTAATCCTATACTTCGAGTTTCGTTCGTGTAAAAAAAGAAGACGAAAACAAACACTGCGCTACACAAATTTTCGCGCGACTCAATTTTTGTGCAAAAGTTTAAACTTTTTTCACTTTTTTCCCTTGTGATTTATGTTTTTATTTGTAATAATCATACACAGTTGATGAATAAACATATATATGGAAATAGATAAATAAATGATATTTTTAAATAATACATGTAATAATTTATAGTTACATGTATTATTATACATTTACATATAATAATTATATTTTATGGTTTGGTCGATAAAAAAACATAATTCATATTTCATGTGTATATGTTTATGAAAGTGTCAATCATATACTGTATATTTATTGTGTTAAAAAAGCAATGCATCTTCTAGAATCTTAATATAAGTATAATTAACAGTTAGTGCGGTTTAAGCGTACGCGCGCAAGGCACGTGTCATTTGCTGCTATTCAACGGCACAATCTTTTGTCCACTAATTAACTTCTTTTTGTTCATTCGTGCACGCCATTCTTAATACGATTGCGCCAATTGACCCTGTTCGAGTTTAACTTCTGATTAATGAACACTCACATGTCAAGAGTTTGCGAAAATTTTATTTGACTTTTTTTCTTATTTATTTGTTTTATTATTATTATTTTTTTTAAATTCACTACCATGCACTTTTATGTCACGAAGCGTAATAACTCGATTATGCTAATATACAGCAATTTTGATTGATGACTATTTAATGATTTTGCACGATACGATCATGAGTTATGATTCTTCTGATTAATCTATTGTTAACTTGTCGTTATTATTTATTGACTTATTGACTTTTATTGACATGTAGCGCGAAATCATTCAATTGATATGCAATTGGCTGAACTTTTGTAAGTTCTCTGTTGAAGTTTAACATATAATAGGAATTTTATTCAAAATTACACAAAGAAAGTTGATGTTTATATCAATTACTAATATTGAAATATTATATAACATGGTTATTTTATAATGCAAATTACAATGGAATAATTCGTAAAAAAATGTATGAACAAACTTCTTATTCTGAGAAAATAAAAAGCTAATTTGAAGCTTCTTACAAGTTCTCAGCATCATATTATCAGAAACGTAATTTTTACGTAATAGTAACACATTTAAGTTTATAAAGAAAGTATATAGTAACTGAATATGTTAGTAAAAAAATAATTTTACATTTTCTATTATAAAATACATTCAAACTTACACATTTAAAATAACATTATTTATTTAACTTTATAGAATTTTATCTTAAAAGATTGCAAATCTATTCGTAAATTCAACTTTATCGAAAATGTAATAAAATATTAAAATGAGAGCATTCTTAAGAAATTCAGAACAAAAGTCTAAATTAGATGACACAAAAAGCTTCATAATTATATTACAGTAAAACTCAAATGTACCTTGATTATATCTATATCTGAATGAAATATTTTAAGAAATAAGTAATTCATTATATCTTTTGAAGTTTTGAATTTAAGACAATTGTTTTTTCATATTTTTATCAAAATTAAAAAATGTATTAAATGTACCGAGTGTACAAATTATAGTTATGTAAAAGCAGATATTGTAATCATTGAAAATAAGAAACAATGTGATACTTAAACATGATAATAAGGATACTGATATTAATGATGTGATGAATAGTAACATAATAAAGTTGAAGATATTATTAATTAAGATGAATTAAATTGGACAAAAAATGTCATACTTCTCACAATTTTAAAATGTTTCTTTTTATATCATCTAACATTCACATTAGAAATTGGTGAAATGAAAGTATGTCATTTATTTGTTGTGACGTATTTTCTAGTCTCGAGCGGCGTGAACCCAAAACCGAGCAAGACTTCGGTCGACGCGACTCGCGGTTTAAATTGGGAGTGGCGGACCAGGAGGCCGTCATGCGGGAGGCGCAATGAAATATATTTTTATCGGTCTAAATATAGGCAAACCTTCTGAACACCAAAACGCCATATCGACTGTTTCGTGGTCTCAGTCTAGCACAAGCGGCGACAACCGCCGCGGGGCGTATCTGCTCGTTAACGGCTACCAACACCGCGACATTGCGGTGCCTCGGGGAACACGCTCACCGCAAAAGCTTCCTTCCGCGGGACCGGTCAACGCAGACACACAATGCCGCGCAAATTCTAATCTATCTCTCAACTAATGCTACCAATTTAGAATAAGTTAGCTCCAAATATACAACTGTGCTTTCCCGATTGATTATTACCAAATAATTGTATTTTGGTTATGCATCAATGATTCCTGGAAATTATCATTAAACAAATCATTTCATAAATGAGCTCAACAAGTTAAAGAAATTTGAAATTCAAAAAATATATTCTAAATTCAAATGCATTCAAATAGATATTTCTTTGAATTATTTTTTCAATCAAAATATTTTTAAAATGGAATTGTAACGCTTAAACAATTTTTCAATCTAATATATATACATATATATATTTTTTTTTCACACATTAATATTTTTTTCAGTTTTACCTTTCCGATATAATTTTTTATGCAGAAAGTCAATTTTCTATGACGCAACCTGAGATTTTGTTGAAGTCAACGTATATTTTTCTCATCGCGTGGCAAGGTCTAGTGTGACCCTGGACTCGATCGAGGTCGATCGAGAGTCTTGCTTGTTTTACCAAGACGAGTCAAAGGTCATCACAAACGCTTTTTACAACGACAAACTGTATTGAATTTTATCAATTGCTTACCAAGCAAACTGTAAACCAAATAGAAATCAAAAATGCAAAGCGCATATGTTTATATACCTTTCGTAAAAGTTCAGAAAATGTCGATTATAATTAAAGAAATTAAATCACAAATCATTATGTAAAATATTAAAATAAACAAAAATATTAAATTAAAAATATTAAATTTCTACAATTTTGTATTCTGCAAAATTGATTTTTTGTCTTGTTGACAAAAATGTTTTGACAATAGTCATAACGCCTTTTTATGAAGTAAATTCGATTCTTTTAAGTGCTTTTATCATCGAACGTTGCGTAACAGTGGGATAATAGGGGCCACGAGTTTAAAATAAGGAGAGAGACAGAGATGCATACCTGCGTCGCCACAATGACGGGATATCTCGCGTAATACGGCACATGTGCTTTTTGCGCGAGATCCAGCGGTACGCACGTACGCGCGCGCACGCGACTCGATTACGTCAATGATTGGCTAAGCGACGCTTTGCAGCGGATCATCCGCAATTCTTTTATCCGAATGCACCGTTAAATAACCAAAAATATTACAAAACTAAATCTTGCATATTTTTTTTTTTCATTTTTTCTGCAACAAGACTTCAATAATTAACTAACTACATAATATGCGATTTCAGTATATTCATTTTTATTAAATTTATTATAAAAAAAACAGATGTGATTTTGATTTAAAAAATATTATGGGTTTAGCATTTCAACTGCATTTATTTACAAAATCACACGGTAGAATAATTATTTTGATATGTCATTGGAAAGAGTATGTTACATTAAAACATAAAATTTTGTTAAAGAAATCTTAAGAAAAGTTGTATCATGATAGTCCTACCTTAAATTGTACATTTTTAACGACAAATTTATACGAAAATTGAAATTTGGCGCCAAAATTGTTTTTCGCAGGAATTATGCATTTATAAATTAACGTTGGTATTTGTGGATAAACGATTATGCAATTATGGTATTTATATTACCGATCATTGCGATAATGCTCGACGATTGATACTCGATTGGCTATTAATCATTATAATGTTGTTTCCTATGTGCGTGAGTGCAATGACCAGACATTGGCTGAAATTGATAAAGCGTTTTCAATGTGCCGGACAATTAATTTTACATTCCGTATTTTCCATCTAATTCATAACATAATATTCGTGGATTCTCGTGGAAATATAAAATTAAATCGACATGTAATCTACTGCGTATAAATTCATATAACAGACATTAATACGGATTTATTATTATCAATTTTGTTCACCTATTATTTAACGTTAAGGTCAATGCAAATTATTAACTAATCGAAAAATTAAACTTATTATTAATTTGGTACAACTTATAATAATAACTGGAAAAAATAACGAAAAAATGTACAAAAAATTGTATTTAAAAATTTGTTCGTAGAAAAGCACATTATATGCTTAAAATTGAAAATTAAATGTTGTAATATATGAAATTATATTATACAGTAATATATATAACATATATTGTTATATTTTAATACATAATTTATAACGTATGATATAAATAGAAATGGTAAATTTAGCAAATTTAATTTGCCAAATTTATGTGAAAATGACAAAACGAGTTCATAAGTTGACTTTCACGTCGAATTGTCAAATTAATTTCAATTAAAACTTTTCTTTGACTTCCAAGCGTCACAAATGTTGCCTTTCATTAATTTATTTTCGCGCATATTTCCAGATATTTTGGCAAATGTTGAAACAGAATAGGAAGCAAGGGAGATTCGCGAATTGTGTGCGTACGTGTTATGCAAACCTCGTTACCTCGTCGATGCATACTCGTATCGTCGAACACAAAGTATACTCTAGCACGCGCGCACAGGCTCGCGATTATTTTTAGATCGCGCGTTGTACCGAATTAACGATTATTCTGTTCTAAATCATAATCTCACCGACTAAAATTCAAACGATCATTTTCTAAATTCTATTTTCGCTTATGAAAAGCACCAGAACTAAATCAAATATTTCCCGTACTGACTATTGGCAAATTCTCCACTATATATATAATTTTGAAACCAATTATTGATTTTCAACATGCGAGAAAAGATAAATAAATAGAAGAAGAAGAAAGAAAAAAGAGAATACATGCAAGTGTTCAAAATTGAAATAATGCATAATTTAAATAAAATATTTTGTTCTTGTTTATTCTTTTTCATAAATTATGCATATAATTTGTATTACAATGTAACGTCATAGAAAATTTATCAGTCTTAAGCAAAAAATAAAAGAATGACAAAATAATTACTCTTATCGTTATCACTGTTGTCGTCATCGTAGCGATTATATAATGAGTACTACGGAGAATTAATAATCTACGTTTCCTTTTGTAGATTGACCGCTGAACAACAATCGTAACGGGTTCTTTTTTATTTTCATCTTTTTTCCAAACAATTCATCGGTTACTTGTTTAAGAAAGTCAGAAGTGAAATGTTTTTTATAGTTCAGCATTGAAGAAGTAGTAAAATTTATGTTAATTTGACATACAGTAACTAAATTTGAGAAATTGTTTTTGATAAATCATATATAAATATAAATAATAATAAATACCGCAAAAGTGATCCGTAAAAATAATAATTGTTAATTACATTGCGAAAATCTAGTAAATAATTATATTGGTTGATGAAGTAAAAGTAACAACTTACTTGTGATTTGATCATTATCAGTATATACCAATTAATTTTAATGATACTAATTAGCAGCTAAGAAGTTACGAATTGTTATAATAAATATCTGACGCCATAAAAATTATCATTTCATAATCATTATTCAATCATTAATATAGTAATTCTTACAATTAAAATGATAATTATGAGCATTATTAAAAGTTATTACTTTTACTGATTTCAATTAATTAACATTGAATGAAATCAGTAAAAGTTTCATAAATAATACAATTATACGATTGAAGATCCGTGAAATGAAGGAGAACTGATATCACAAATAAGAAAATTCACTCCATCACAAAATTATACAAAATTACTGAGCTACATATAAAACAAGAAGATATTTATTTGAGTTGCCATTTTCGAATATAAATTTTGAAACATTCAAAATGTACAGTCACATTTTGCTTTAAAATGTATGAACTCATATAATTCAGTTCGCTGGATGTCATAACAATGAAGATACGCAAATGATTTGTAAAAGTCAGCGAACTGACAGGATTCGGAGAATCCCGGTTGGATCGGTGGAAAGGATCGGCGTACATATTTATGCGTATCAACTGGCGACGCGCAAGCCAAACGATAATGATGAATTATGACACATCGTTGGCGATAAGAAGCGCATGACACGACTCATTAACCGGCGCGCTCACGTCGTCGTATAGTCGTAGTTGCAGTCGTCGCAAAAGCTGATTAATTGAACGGAATCGTTGGTACGGGGAATCAATAAAGCGCGAACGTTGTTTGCTCGATTTTACGCGACGATTGAGGCGTTACGTGATGCAAAAAGCGTCGTATGGCAGGTGGCGCGAGCACAACTTTCTTCTCTCCTATCTTTCTTCTTCTCTCTTTCTATCTGCTTTCTGTCTTTATCCTTGTCTTGCGAACGTCGTGCGCACTCTGGGCATTTCGAGTCATTTACACGAGCACACGCATTCGCGCGCGGCGCTTCGCGGTGAAGCACGTGCCCGCTTCCACGCCGTTTCTTGCGCCATTAACCACTGTGACCGCTCTTATGACCGTCATCTATCTAAGCACAAGTACTTTGATAACAACACGTTTTTATCACACTTTTTTAATTGTTTATCAATATTTATCCACATTCATTTGGATAATTCAATTAAGAAATGAACAAATCAGTTTGACAACTGCATTGACAGTTGTCAAATTGATTTGTTTCACAAATTGCTTGAATCAGTTTTAGACAAATTCGACAATAACTATATTTAATTTTTTATTAGAGTTTAATCATTCAAGTTCATGAAATTTTTCAAAAATATCATAATTTTGACATTATATCGTATATCATAATATTATTTATTAATATTGCTTATTACAATAATTTAATAGTATTAAAAAGAAACGATAATTCATAATTTATTGAATTATTGCCAAATACTAATTGCCAATTAGCACCATATCATCGATAATCATTTATACAATGAATGATTGTTCATTGTCATCAATTATGTTGAATTCAATATTTTTCATTATAAATCAATTACCATTAAGAATATTTATTTACAAAGCTTTACGGCATAACGATATATAAGAAGAATAGCACATTTTAAGCAATTACATATGATATTTCAAACCTGTGATTAATTGATGATAAAATCTTCAATTTAATGCATAATGAAAAACAATCAAAAATTAAATAACAATAAGTGCACTTTGGAAATTTACATTATTTCAAACAAATCATCATTTATACGAATAATAAAAAATTATTAGGTGACTATAGTTTATATCATTTATAACTGGTATAAGTTTCGCGGAAAAATTAATGCACTTTATGATGTAATTGATTGCAATCAACAAATTTTTTCGGTAATGAAATTTCATAATAATAGTGTTGGAACTATTTAATGTTTTTTTTTATATATATATTTACTCACATTTGTAGGTATTAATTCTTCGAACTTAATTTAAGATTAAAATACACGATTAGATTATATCGTGAGAACATTAAAACTCTTTGACTGTTGTGTATTATGGTATGTTTGATATACCATTGCTGAATGAAACTTGAATTTTACTTAGTTGTGTTGCATAACTAAAACTAAAATCAACAACAAAACACGCGTTGCGAAAAGCATAACTCATTAGATATAAATGTGTATAAAAATTCCTGCAAACTATTAGTCGATATTTTTCGAAAAACAAAGCATTTGCAAAACGATATTTACATTCCTGGAATATCTTTCATCGTGATACAAATTAATATTAATATTTAATTAAATAGGCGCTTAATGTAATTTGCTTAATTCTTGTATATAATGCACTAATGTAATTAAATGTTAATCTCAATTACAATCAGAATGCAAACTAAACGGAAAATTGTTTTAATTTACATTTTTAGATATGATTTCTTTCTAATTAAAATGTTATTTAGTAATCTAGATATAAAAAACATAATATTTTATTATATTTCTTTTTAAAAAAGAAATAAATACAAAGTGCGAGGAAATGTTTGAATTAAAATTACAACCAAAATTAGTGACAAACACGCGTAATCTGTTTAATTCCAAAAAAATCCGTCTGAATATCCGGATTTGTTTAGTCTTTTCAATTGAAGAATTTTTCTACTTCAGAGAATGCAATATCAATAATCCGTAGGGGCAAGTCCCGCACGAGCCAGTCTCGAGTTTCGACGGATTTTAGTTTTGCTTTTGCCTGCGTCTGTCTCTTTCTCTGTCTTTTTTTTTCTATGTCTCTGTTGCTCTTCATGGCTGAACGGGGCCGATCCTCTAGGGACTATTGCCGTCACCCTCCAACTTCGAAAAAGGGCTCCGCGTGCCCCCTCCTCTTTTACGCTTCCCATTTCTCGCATCCCCCAGTCCCTGCCAACCCCATAGAATTTCCGGCGTCGATATAGGGCTGCTGCGTCTGTTTTGCCGCAACACTGCAACATACAAAAAGAAAAGAAAAACGATCAAGATTTATTACTCCAAAATATAATCTAGATTGTAACATCAAAATAATCCTAACTTTTCATTAAAGTAATAAAATAAATTATTACTCAAAACATACTTGTCGTACACAAGTTATTAGTAAAACATTATTTTGACAGATAAACATAGAATTTAACTCTTTGTTGGACCTGGATTCATTACATGTAGAGTTAAATAAATTGTTAAACTTAAATGATAACCTTTTTGTTCAATTTCCAATATTATTTTATTTAACTTTGTAATTACTATTTGAATAAAAGTAGAGACTTTTAATAATTATTTCAGATTATGTTGTTTATTTACTTTTAAATGCAAAAATGCTTTGATTAGTCTTCTTCTTTTTATGATTTGACAGCGAAGAAAGAAGAAAGACGCGTTGCCTTCCGCAATAAAAGTGTACAACGAAAAGACTCGTGCGAGACGCGAGGAGAGTTTCGGCTAATTTCGGCTTAGCACGTGCGTGCTACGTATTTTTCATGCATAGGCAACGTTATACCGCACGCACGCACTACGCGTGCGCAGATGTCTTTTCATGCACGCATATTTTCAATACCATGAATCAAAACCCATGAACCGTTTGAGTCTCAATCATCGTAGCTTAAAATACATCAACATATGATATTATCGTTTTACAACAAGTTTCAGAAGATCCAATTTACACAACTCAAATTCCAATGATGATGTGCAAAGTTTAATTTAATCAATTTCATCCGTGTTTTATTAATTTTCACCTTTTCTATTTCTTTTATTTTTTCGAATTCTACTTCTTTTTTTTAACGATAAATTAACTTATGTCAATTATTGTTTCTTTTTATTGGGTTAAAATGTAATTAGTTTAACTTCTGATATCTTAACTAATTTTCCAAGAGTGACTATCCAAAAGTTATTCTTCATTGAATTAAATCATTTTAATTTCATATAATAGTTTCGCAGTTAATTTAAATAATCAAATTGTATATTCATATAGTATGTTTAATAAAAAAAAACTTCTAAATCAATTATTTTCGATTCATTAATCAAGATAGATGGCACTTGAATCAAGTAAACTTTGAAAGATCATTTATCAAGGCTTGAAAAGACGAACCGAAGTAAAATAGAAAAAAAGGAAGAAAGAAAGGAGAGATAAAAAAGGTGGGGAATTTGGTGAAGAAGGAAGAACGTACAAATAGGGCGAAGGTCGATGATGCGTCGATAGACTTGCAAGTTTGACTGGCTGTTCGTGTGTGCCCTTTGTAAAGTAGGGTAAAGCGGTACCCCGACGTACGTAGTAAACGGCTACGTCATCGATGCTGTTGGGGTGACGTGCGCAAAGGGGCGTCACAACACTCGCAACAGCCGTGACTTCGAGTGGGAAACGTAGAAAACTTTTTGTGTAGGTGGACTGACTAGACGAAGGGCAGAAGACGACAAGAGGGCAAATGATGGAGAAGGTATCCGATTCGAAGCAAGGGACGTGGAAAATTTCGACGAGGCACGGGGATGAACATAATGTTATTTCGTGTGACGAACAGAGGCGAAAATGTGGTTACAGTTTTATTGATTTCTTGAGATAAAAACAGCTAACTTAACTCCACGTGTCAAAGGATGACTTCAAGGGGTCAATTTTTCAATTGCCACTTGTGACAAATGTATCGAGATAAAAAAAGGTTGGATGTCTTATTGCGAAAAATTGATTTCTTATCTAAAACGATAATTTTGTCTCGATTAACTTTTTTTTCAAAATTCAAATCATCTTGCTATATCAAGTGATAAAAGACACTTTATTTTTTGCAATTTTTTCTATTTTACTAAATTATGATTAAATATACAAATTTTTTATCAAGGAAATCACTTTACAAAAAAATATTCCTAGACAGATAGCATCCATGAAATAATAACTATTATATAGAAGACGCTTAGAAATCTCCAAAAAGCAAAATACTTGTGCGAACGAGTAAAAATGGTTAATATTCGAATAACTTTACGAACGATTGGATAAAAAAAATTCCACGATAGATGGATTCGGGCGATTTTAAACTGGAATGTCCGAGTGAAGAAAAAAAAAGAGGAAAAAATTGCGCAGTCATTCTTTCGCCGCGGGATGACGCGCAAGTAAAAGACGTTTAACGCGTTTCCGCGTTAAGCAGCAGGCCGACATTTTAATCTTGCGACGTGACTGCTTTGCATTCATGGAGCCAGCCAGCGAGGCCTTGTCCTCCTTAAGGCAATTAATGACTCAATCAGGATCGGACCGATTGAGTCTTTATAAGGGCTGGAACGACGCGCGTGGCACGACTTCGCAATGCAAAGAATGCACGTGTCTCAGCGGCCCGTATTTAATAACGTCGCACGGTGACATTTACCCGATTGGAAATCACGCGGAAATGACATCTTACGCCAAGAATCAAGCGGTTCAAAATGTTTGTTAATCGCTAATCACTTAGAACGCTATTTTTGAAGTCACTGTAAAGTGACTTTATTGATATTTGTTATTAAAACATTTTATTTTTTGTAACCACTATTTAGTCATGTCAAATGCAAATTTTGTTGTTTTTTATGTATTTAAGTTAAAAACAGCCAACAGTTCATATTGAAATCAGTTTTTAAGGTTATATGTATCAGACTGATATGTATATAGTATAAGTCATAAGACATGTCACGGGTATTTCACATGCCTACAGAAATGAAGATTCTCCAAATTCATCAAATCATGTGCTATTCACATGACCAACTTTGTCGATTTCAGAGAACATTTTTTCCTATGTAATTTTGGAGAAACGAGGGTAAATCAGTAAACAAAAATTAACTTGTAATTCATTGTAATAGTTTATACATTGCTTATTACACTAATTTTCACAATAGCACGTGACTGCAATACTAATGCAAAATGTTTTTCTTTTTGTTACAGGTGAGCTTTCTACAATTTTACAGACGTGATTTGAATTCAAATACTTTACGGTTTGTAACATGTCTGATAAACAACTCATCTTTAACTTATGCATACTTCATGTCGGTCAATGAATTCTCTAGAAATATTCTAACATCTTTGTTACTTCATTTCTTTATAAAAACACTTCAACTAAATTATAATTATTATGAAAAACGAACTTCTTCGTAACCTTTAATAAATCAAATCATAATTAAAAATCCAACATCTTGAAACTAATTTTCAGTAATTAAAAAATAAAGAAATGAAAAAAATATTGGCAAAAAATATTACGAATTTCAAACAAGTAGGAAGTCAGCGACAATTTGTCATAAGTCCGTATATCTTATTGTCGAAACTAAAGTTTTGAGTGACAAATGCATAATGCAGATTGTGATGCGACAGACGGTAAACTAGTCGTTGAATATACTGGAACTGTACGCGCTGCGTGGTCAGAGACAAGTGACGTTAATGCGCAATAAATTAGCAGCCTCCTACGCGGTGTGCCCTGCGTGTCCTCGTGCGACACGTCCGACACTCTTGTCCATGCCGAGAGCTGACCGATTGACAACGACCGTCATTCGATTAATCGATTTAAATTGCTAATTCAACTTTATTTACGTTGACAATTTGTCATGTGTTCAGTTTTTATTTGACTTTCTTACATCAACTTCAAGTATGATGCGCACTCATTTACACATTCGCATATCATTATATTCAAATTTCAATATAAAGCTTCATATTCAATCAAGTTAGTTAATAAAAGTATATACGTTTTTTTTATAATTCAAATATTCAATCATTAAACATTAATTTCTGCTTACTCTACAAAATATGATTTCTAAAAATGCATTAAAACGAATAGAATTGTATGTATGCGTGATATCTTTCTTCACAAAAGATATCACGCATAAGTCCAAACAATGACATTTACGTGACATTTATATGTCGTTTATGTCTCCACCTTCATTAAATTATTGTCCATCGTCTCACACCTTTTTTTCCTCCATCCCCTACATTTTTCAGTGACTATTCAAAAGTTGGCGGCAAATGAGTTACGGAAAAACTTTGGCCACTCATAGCACGACTTTTTCCCTCGTAAAACACCCCGATAATGTTGTCTCAACGTCGAATCATAATCGTCGCAAAGCAACCGTATCGCTCGATGACACGTGTATCTGCGTTACAAGTGTGGCGTTCCATGCGGCTTGAAAAATCAATCCTCCGTTGATTGTGATCTCTCATTCTCTGTCTTTCTCTTTCGTCGAAATAGCAGGGGCTGTGTGAGAGCTTTCGAAAAAGGGCGCGCCGGATTAAAGCTCGTACGCTTTAAACCTGAAATATGAATCAATAACATGCGCCGCTCATGAATGCAACTTCATAATAAAGTATCATGAAACTAATTTAATTTTCAAAATCTACAGTTGTTCTTCGAAATAATTCAATTATGAAAAAATGTTTCAATCAGAAAAATTTCAATAATGATAGTTTTATCTGCAATTTTATAATTGGAAACTATATTAATAAATTTTAAATTATATTATATTTCAATTAAATATAATTATATTTCAAGTTATATTAAATTTAATTTGAAGATTTAATATTAAAAATTAAACTAAATAATGTATTTATACAGTTCATCAAAAATGTTAATCTTTGCCGAATTCACGTTAGACATTAATTTTAATTTTTACAACTAATAAATTTATTTACTTAAAAATAAAAAAAATAGAAGAAACAAAATAGTTCAATATTATGATTGAGTTTCTGTCAATAAACATTTTAATATATTATTATATATTCGTATAAATATACAATAATTCAACGATACTAATAACAACTCATTATGAATGAAATTTAGACTCATATATATTAGTATATTTGTAAAACCAAATAAATATTTTAACAGTTAAAACCATTAATTAATAAATTACACTTATAACTTTTAATCAGAATTAATTTACTAATATAAATTATTGTGCTAATATTTTCTCATTTAAACAAGAATGTAATTAAATTACAACATAATTACAATGTAATTAATTATTTTTAATTAATTATTATTAATTTCATTAGTAAAAGTGAAGATAAATGACATTTCTTTAGAAGCATCAAATCTTGTTCTTTATCTTGAAAGCAATTTAAAATCATTGAATTGACCCACTTAAAATTTGCCACCAAATTTAGCAAGCCGAGTGAGACCCCGAACTTGGCCTCTCGTAATTAACAGCTTGCGTTTAATCTTCTTTTTAAAGCGCCAGACAATGAAGTAGCGAAAGGGTTGAACGTTCGGACGACGAGCGTGAATTAGCAAAATGTTCATTCATTAGCAAATGTAAATCCGCGTCAAACTGACGTAAGTTCGTGTACTATTTGTAGAATGATATTAATTGTTTGCTCGATAATATCGTATGCCAGCTAATTATCGATCTTCATGGCTTGTCTTTTGAACTTAAGGGAAGCTAATTGATAGCCCTAATCATCGAGGTCGCAGGTCGTTTCGTATGTCGTTTCGGACAAATGCCAAATACC
The DNA here is from genome assembly GCA_022817425.1 of Gryon sp. ZL-2020. Taxonomy (NCBI): domain Eukaryota; kingdom Metazoa; phylum Arthropoda; class Insecta; order Hymenoptera; family Scelionidae; genus Gryon; species Gryon sp. ZL-2020. The sequence goes on from JABFPJ010002000.1 coordinate 18,856, forward strand.
TTCTTACACCTCAAGCTTTATCGTGATATTTATCTTTTCTATTACTGCGATTGACGTTGACCAATAATTCGCTTGCATTATAAATTTCATTCGCTGTCTTCAATGATATGATATACTTGTTGCCACGTAGAGCGATTTAAAATCAAGGACATTAATACCTGTTGAACTTATTCTAAAAGCCTGTTAATTCTAATTAAACTTTGGCAATTCAATTAGAAAATTTAGTCTCTAAATATATCTTTTTTCATTTCCTGCAACATTTAAGAAAAAGTTCGGCAAAGTTAAAATTAAATTATTCAAATTAAAATTTCCGTCGAAACTTTTGCCAAAAATAAATAATTTGTGTATTATTATTATGATTATACAATATTTTGCTAAATCATTTTTTACTCATAAATTTATCTTTCAATCTAATACATAAATATTTAAATATTAAAACAGTTAATGCACTTAATGACAATTAGTATTAACTGCAACAAAAAAAAACTAAACAGAAAGTATGAAAGAAGTTGAAAAAACATGCGTAAGTTGGACAAGGTTTTTACAAAGACCAATTATGAGTTATTAATTACGTAAAAGAAAAATGGTGCTTTTCGCAACAAACTAATGCAACGTTCTGCAGACGTTTGCGGAATGCGCGCACAAAATAACGGAAAATAAATCACATCGATGGTGTGTACTTTTAACTATAAGAGGCAAGATTCGAAAAGAACGAAATCTTGTGCAAGACATTTTTGCAAACGCAAGAAAGAAAGCCTCGGGGAAAATACCTTTGGCATTCGAAACTGTCGACCGCTCACTTTTCCATCGATCGCGAGAAACATAGTTACGATAAGTCGTCGTATGAAACTTGAGCAGTTAACGAAATTAGAAAATTTTATATGAGAAGAAAAAAGGTCAAAAGTTAACACTTTTTAAACAAAATATAAAAGTTCATGTAATATATTGTAAAATTATAATTAACAGAAAATTTGAATACTAACCTCCTCATGCAAGTACTACTTTTTAAACTAAATTTATGTTTTTTTAATTTTTAATTTGTATGTCTTCAAATAGTTTTTTTATTTGGTGTTTCTAGAAAATCGACTTTTTATGACATTTGACTACATTGGATCACAAAATTAGTTTTTAGTCAAGCTTTAAGTTTTCTAGTATGGTTAATTTTCTATCCACATATACGCGTATTTGTAGGAAGAAATTGATGTTCAATTTTAATTAAAACTTTAATAAATTAAAAAGATTTACAGGAAATTCGAAACAATTTGTGTTAATTGTTATTTATTTTCAAATCATAATTGTAAAACGCACATAGAAAATCTAAGAATTCATCATCAATTAAGTAAAAGTCGCGGGAAAATTTCGAATGCGAAAAAGTTGTTGTTTTGATTGAATCGTGATTTATCATGAGTTTTTGTTACAGTTTCTCTCAGTAGAGTTAGTGGGGCATACCAGCCCACACACATATCATCCAGTCTATACCTTTAACAGATCTTGTGGCGCATTCCCACGATAGCTTCGATCAGTCCGTCACTCACTTTGTCTATCGAATGGTGTGACGTGTCGCACTCTTCTTGTCAACTCTGGCATGTCGCAAAATATGAAAGCCAATTTTTTTCTTTTGTTTTACAACTATTCATAAAGTTGTCGAAACGTCGGAATGCCAAAATTGATGAAACTGGTTTGGATCAGAATTTAATAGCACCACACATTGTGAAGTAATCTTGGAATTTGTTTTATTTTTTTGTTCACGCATGTTGCAAAGTTCGAGGCGAAGTTCAGTACTGAATAAGATACAATTCATATCGCCAAATATGATGCAACATAATGCAAATTTCGCATTCAATTTCTTTTGTTTGCAAAAGAAAGATCCATTTTTGATCATGAAAAGAAAAGAAGCAAATAATAAGAAAATAAAAATCGAAATTTGATATATTTCTATCTTTATCAAACATATATTACGCATGGGACAGAAGTACTTCAACTATAAAAGAAACAGAAATGCCATGAAAAAAGTTTGGTGATTTATTTTATAACATGTCAAATAATAAAGAAAGAAATAAAGCAATCGAAAATATTTCCACTTTTATAAATCATATTATGTGACAAAGATAGAAATACTTAATTTAAAAAACATTTACATTTTACGTAAATAAATCTGTAATATCGCAGAAGAAAGATTATTATAGACAGTATTTTCTTGTATTTTACGAGAAATGCACTTTCGTTAAGCGAAAGTTTGCCACATTAAAATCATTTCGTTTGCAAGTGAAATGTAAACCAAAATAATGCAGATAAAACCATTCAATCCTTTTATTATTTTCACAGATGATGAGAAGCGATTTCATTTTTTCTTCACGTCAATGCACTTACTTCCATAAGAAATACAAAATTAAAAGAGAAATTTTGTAATTTTTATACATTTCGTAAAGTATAATTTACGAGCTTGGAAAAGCAAACTCCAGTGGTACTATGTATAATTGAAACATATTACACTCAAGCTTGTATGAATTAAAGTATACAAATTAACATTTTGAAAAAATAATAACCAATATACATTATAAACATCACTTACAAACATTTATTGACAAAGAAAAATTAATGAAATTAATCGTAAAATAAGAAGAGTCCAATGCAACCAACCATCAGTTGGCTTAACAATTAGTGCAAATTTATAAACGGAAGAGCAATATCAATTTTGGTTTTGCAGTTTGATATGGTTCCAGATTTGAAGCGCTTCCGCCGTCGTATACACAAAAACACGCGTACATAATATACGCAAATTCGTATTTACACACGAAGAGCTATTCATGTACCGAGCTGTATATACGTGTTATATATATATGTGTTTATGTATATAAATGTACATATATGTATATATATATATATATATACACATATATACAAGGAAGAAACGAG
>JABFPJ010002001.1:0-21770 GCA_022817425.1 Gryon sp. ZL-2020
GTCTTAAAATATTCTCCCACAATCCAAGAATGGCGCTCTGGTCATTTTATACTAATTTATTGTTAAATATTATTAATATAACAAAAGACACTAACTCCGTGGCAGCAGAACTTCGCCTTTACCTTAAGAGGATGTCACAGTTCTGCTGCCACGGAGTTAGTGCCTTTTGTAATAAAAATTCGATTATATATTATTTTAATAAATAAAAACTACCCACCAATTCTTTGTAAATGGGAGATTATTTTAATATAAAAACATTTTAATAAAATTAACACGTTTAAACAAAAAATTACAATTCGTTTTTTTCTCACTTCGAAAACGGCTTGTAATTTTACTCGTTTAAATTGAATCAAAATGAAATATTTCTTTGATAAAGTTGTGTAAAAAAAAGTGAGAAAATTGACGAGTTACTTTGAAATAAATTAAATGTGCTCCAAATAATTTTAATTTAGAAATCTGCAATGTCGGTAATGTCGGTATTTGACATCCTCTTAATGTAATGCGCGCGCTACAGTCCGAATTGGACAAATGCTATCGTTGGTCTAGTGAAAAATCGCCATGACAGCGTCGACGCGGGCATCCAACGTTTGTATTGTTTGTATGTAGCGTATGTCTTGGAGCGTTGGTTGGCAACGCCGCGTTTCCATGCGGTCGGACCGTTTCCTCTTCCATTTTTATTTCTGTTTTCTCTGACACACACTCTGTGCCCCGTTAGTCCTCCTTGAGAAGCATTTCGCGTCACTTTACAGTCTGAAAGGGAGTGGTTCTACGGTCGTACGTGCTTATAAGTAAGTCAATTTTACCTCACTGTTTCAAGCTCATCTAGATTCATGATTTACGTTTCCAACAATTCTATCCAAATTACCGCAACATCAATAATCCTCGCTCGTTCGGCCATCGTGGCCTTTTCGTCGACCTTAACCTCAGCAAAATGCGATCGGCTCGAATTATAACATTTAACTCTTTTCGTTCAATCAATCAATCCATGCAATTTCAACAATCATATCTACTTTGCATTATTTTTAACTTCATTTTATTCATACATTTATGTATCCGATGAATTTCGTATTTCCCCATCAGCGCCAACGAATTTCAGAGCATGCGTTACCACAATTATGGCTCGTTCCCTTGACAAGTGCTTTGTCATTTGTGTACGCGCGGTACAAAAGTACCGTAAATAAACAGGGCCAAATGAAAAGCCGATTTCTTATTTCAAACTCGTGGAATTTTCCGTTACATCTAACATTTTTCAATTATACGCCGTATTCTTTTTTTCTTCTTTCGTCTTCAACTGCCTTTCTCTTTTTTCTACCCTTTCATCTTTATCATAAGCGTCGCGCTCGAACTTTGAATTTAGTATCTTCTTATACATTGTATAAGAGTATTATTGTATAAAATTGTATTGCTTGAACAAATATATACAAAATATATTTAATATCCTGCGATGTGCATCTATAAATTCTTTTTGTATTGTAAAAAGATTTTGTTGATAAATAAATTTATATTTATTTATTTATTATATACATAATTTTTGGCTGCTTTTAACTGAACTTTGATTAAGAAATTGTAGTTTAATTAAAGCTTAATTTTACCACGTGTAAATTATCATATTTTAATAAAATTAATGGTTTCAATGCAATAAATATTTTTGTATTCATAATATAAATAGATTTTGTTGATATTGAAAGAATCAATAGTGCAATTTAATCAACGCATATAAAATGAACATTAATTAACCTTAGATTAATCATTTTTGTCTTCTTTAAATAAATTTCAAATTTATAGAAAACAATAATGAGAAAAAAAAGGAAAACCTATAATTTAACATGAAAATTGATAGTTTATGTTAAATCAAAATTATAATTTAATTAAAAAGTATATTTATTGAAAAATCAAATTATACAGTAAATGTCATTTTAGAAAGTTGCTCGAATAATGAGTAACTAGCAAACGTGTATAAGCATTTGATTAAGTTCTAAAAATTAAATAGCATTAGAGACAATTTGAATGATAACTATGATATCTCAAAATAAATACAAAGAAAAAAAAGAGCTTAAGTTGAAACAAGAATAATGCACGTTGATATTTGTTACTTAATGTTCTATAAATAACCAACATCAAAATAACTTTTCAACTTCTATAGTAAACAATTTGTTTTATATTCTTTAATTCTTTCAGACTTTTTCTGCAGATTTTATATATTCTATTGTTGTCACTAAAAATTTAATTAATAAAACACATAATTGTAATCTGTGAAGTATAGTAGACAAGGTAGATCTTTACATGTGACAAAAAAATTTGATTTATAATATAAATATTATATACAAGTTGAATAAGTGGATTTACATTTAAAATTGGATTTGAATTTTTTTTCTTTACAGAAGATTGTTGTATGAGTCAGAAAATTGAAAAGCCAGTTTTATCGGGTCAACGTATAAAGACCAGAAAAAGAGGTAATTTCAAGTTAAATATCAATCTATTAATTTTAAAGCTGGTAATTAAAAAAAGAACGGAAATTAAATATAATAAATATTGCAGATGAAAAAGAAAAATATGATCCAACTGGTTTTCGAGACGCAATACTTCAGGGTCTCGAAAAGACTGACAACGACCTAGACGCGATCTCCAAGTTCTTGGATACAGCTGGCTCGAAGCTCGACTACCGTCGTTACGGAGAAGTTCTATTTGATATCTTAATAGCTGGTGGTCTGCTTGTACCTGGTGGTTCAATCGCGCAAGATGGCGACAAACAGGTCAGAACAAATGTTTGCGTTTTCGCGCAACACGGCGACATCGAATCCATGCGAAAGTTCGACCAGGTAATGTATACTTCAAACTTTTAATTTGTTCATTCTCAACAATTCGATTAAATTCAATTTATATATTTTTAAGGAGGTTTTTTACCATTTGCGGGAGGTGAATGGCGAAATACGAAGCCCTATGCTTTAACATAAGACTGACCGAGATATGCTAACTTTGAAAAAAAAAAATTAAAAATTAAAATTTTTTATAAAATAAAATAATAGATAAAATTATGGAGTTTTATACAATACAAACATTAAATAATTAGAAGAAAATATACTTTGAAAAGATTCATTAACAAAAAAAAATATTATTTGAAAAAATACGGCGACGTTACAATCAAAACTGTAATTAAGCTATAAAACGTGTATTTTTAGTAATTTAAATGCATGTTTTTTAATTAACGATGCAGACATTATGTATAACTATAATGAAAATGTATATTAAACATCAATGTAAATTTTAATAAGTTTTTTGTCAAGTTTTCCACATTTTTTCCTTAGGTTTTCAAAAAATAATGCATTAATTTTCATTAGCTCCATAAGAAGGAGTGTAAAAGCTGTGATTTTTAATTACATTTTTCCCGTTAATGGCACAAATAAAAAATCTGGAAAAAATGCATACGTATTTTACATATTAAAATGAACTATCTCTCAAAATTTCAAGTATTACTCTACATTTTGAAAATTTTAAAGTACCTCCTTAAACATGCAACATTTAAAAGTGTAAGAAAAATATTGTAAATTAACGATAATTCATTTAGTTTTTAACATTTTAAATTCGTTACTTCATAAAATGTAATTAGATTAACTGATATATTAAATACATTGTAATACCATTTATGACTTTCCACTGAGTAATGCTTGAATAAACACCTTGAAACTTTAATGTAAAAACAACTTATATGTCAATATTTTGTATATCGATAATATATATAAAATGTAGTATTATTTGAAATGATACAATATAAAAAAAGAAAAGTTATTGTATAATTCACTTTTATAATTCAAGTTTCCAATTGAATGAGTTAATAACAATCATAGACCTTTTTTTTACAGGAAAATACTTTTAAAAAGATGATTATATGATGAGATTCTTATTATAATAATACTGGATGGATTGCTTTTAGGTATTTATCAAGCTCATGCGGCGATACAAGTACTTGGAGAAAATGTTCGAGGAAGAAATGAAAAAAATCCTTGTATACATTAAAGGATTTAGCCCTGAAGATAGAATTAAATTAGCTCGTATGACAGCATTATGGATATCCAATGGTTCCGTACCACCAACCGTGCTCTCTGTACTAATAAACGAACATCTTGTGAAGGATAATTTAGCTTTAGATTTCCTGTTGGAAGTGTTCAAAACATGGAAACAGGAGAAGGGTCTCTCAAGTTTGATACTTGCTTTGAAAAAAGGAGGTATCGAAGGAAGGTGAGGACACTTTTAACAAAGTAGTTATATTTGTTCAATATATTCGGAATTAGATAGTGTAATATTTATCGTTAATTTGTTTCAGACTAATGGAGTTTGTGCCACCAAACAAAAGAACAGAAGAGTACTTTCGTTCGGTATTCGAAGCCGTAGATTTAGCAGACATTGTTAAATTACACAAAGCTCAAGCGAGTCAAGAGGCTAAACGAGAATTACAACAAAATCTTGAGTCCTACTTGCTCGAAAATCGACCTATCAAAGAAATCATGATCGATCTCAAAGAAATGGCGCAGAAAAGCGACATTCCTGAACACGAAATCATAGGACTGGTAATTATTCATTTATACTTTTTAAATAAAAAGATATATACTATGTATAATTAAATATTAGATATCATTTCATTTTTGCATATACAATTATATTATTTTTTAGATTTGGACTGCTGTTATGGGCCAAGCTGAATGGAACAAAAAAGAGGAACTTGTAGCTGAACAAGCACTCAAACATCTGAAGGCTTATACTCCGTTGTTTGAAGCGTTTACAAACACTGCCAGATCTGAGCTTACACTTATCCTTAAAGTTCAAGAGTTCTGTTACGATAACATGAGTTTCATGAAAGTCTTCCACAAGATTATTTTACTGTTTTATAAAAGTATGATATTATTTATAATTAATTCAATAGATGAAATGAAGTTTCAATTTGTAATCTTACTAATATTCAATTTTCTTTTTATCACAGCTGACGTTGTATCCGAAGGGGTTATCATAAAATGGTACAAGGAAGGGCATTCCGTGAAAGGAAAAATGCTCTTTTTGGATCAAATGAAAAATTTTGTCGAATGGCTGCAAAATGCTGAAGAAGAATCTGAATCCGGTGAAGAGGAAGATTAATTAAATTATCATTGTACGTTTCTAATAAAAGCAGTTTGTTCACCTTTTTTAATGATGTAAACAATTTTATCAATTTATTGCATTAGTTATTCTTTAGAAAATTATAATTTTATACAAACTTAATTTTTCGAAAATGTATTAAATATTGGAAATAAACATAATCAAAACTTTGAAATGAGTCAAGTAATAATTACATTCAGTTTGACTGAAGTCTTGTCAAATAAATAAATCTTAAAATGTAATTTCAGATGCATGAAGAACATTGCCAAGTAACAGTACATCAGTATTCTGTCCAGGAATCCAGCACCGCAGCATTCAGGCAACAGAACAAATTGTGTCAAGACAAGATGAAGCATGAACATTATACAGATTTTTTAATCAACTTTCAACTCTTGCGAACGCGGGAATGAAATAAAGAATCATGAAAGATAATAACAAATATACATACAATAAAGTTTACTAGTGTGGGAGATGAATTGTAAATTGCAAAATTTCTGAATTGTATTACTTTAAGAAAATCATATTTTGTGTTACAATTTTTATAAACCATTGAAATATATACAGAATAACTCTCGAAAAAAGCAAACCATAATTAAAAAAAGGAGGAAACAAACTTTATCTATATATATACGTACAATTTTCAGAATCATGTCTTACTTTGTATAATAACTGTATTAGTTTATATAAAAAATATACTGTCAGGTAATGTTTGATATAATTTATTTTAATTTATCCGTTTTTTAATCAATCCTGCATTTTTCCGCAGAAATGATTTGCATTTGTAATAAAATAAATTTGGATTTTTATTTTATTTACAAATTATTTCTCGGATTATATTTGTGTGTTCTAACATCCGGTAAACCTTTCGCTGTAATTTCTTTTTTCCCGTTCATATATGGTACAAGTACTTCTGGAATTACAATATTTCCATTCTTCATTTGATACGTTTCAGCAATTGCTATTATTACTCGTGGAATTGCACAGGCAGTGCCATTCAACGTATGAACATGTAACAACTTTCCTTCGGGTGACTCGTATTTGATATTTAATCTTCGAGATTGAAAGTCAGTGCAATTGCTGCAACTCGTTAATTCACCAAATGTTTGTTTTCCAGGCATCCATCCCTCTATGTCTATTTTCCTTTATTTAAAAAAGTTGAAATGATTAATAAACATTAATATCAAGTTATCTTTCTTTTTTTGTTTGAATCGAGAAAATTAATATACCTATAAGCTGGTGCGCCAAGTTCGTGAGGTGGCATATCTAAAACTTTGTACCATAACTTTAATTCTGAAAAAATTTCTTCTTGAATCTTCACAATTTCGTGGAAAAAGTTGTAAGATTGTTCTTGATCACAACAAGCAAACATTTCAACTTTGGTGAATTGGTGAACTCTGCAGAATAAACAACAAAAATTAACTTAACTTTATATTAAAAAAAAATTTTAATATCATGTTTTATTTCAAATGATCTTAATAGAATTATGAGAAAACCATAATAATGTTATATTATTATACGTGGAAAACAATCTAGCTAAGATTGGCAGAATTTTCTTGCAAAACCATAAATATTCTTGTGATGTTAAGTTTGCAACGTATTCTAGCAGCTTTTGTTAGAATTTCATGCAAGCATTGCCAAACAAATGAAAAGCTAATACTGCGCACATCTGACAAGCCGTAAGTGTTTAAACGGACAATTAACCTGTTTATGTTAAATTAACAATATAACATAAAAAGGTTATTGGAACCTCGGATTTATAAAACCAAAAAAAGAAAACGGATTTTTAAGAAGACTTGATTTATAAGAAAAGTCATAAAAGGCAATAAATGAATCGCATTTTTGTGTTCTCTATCGTATTTTTTGGCGACATTTTACTTCAAGTATTGGTTGAAAATTGCGAGAAAAATTTATATTGACGTTGCTTGACAGATTTTGTTATTATTACGTGAAAGTTCATGCAATTATTGCAAGATTGTCATTGCGTTTCAAATATGACAATAACTGCCAGAATTTGCTATTCTGGCAATGATTGCTATATTTTTTTCCGTGTAGATATCACATTAAACAGAGAATAATTATTTTTTGTTTTCTCTTTATATTGAAATAGCTAATCTCATTCACCTATATATGCCTTTTTCTTTGGCCAAACCCGAAACTTCTGCCCTATAGCATCGACTAACAGCTGCTAGTTTTAACGGCAATTCATCGCTTTTAAATTGTTTATTCAACAACATAAATGCCAGTGCCATTTCCGCTGTACCGGACAGACTTAAATGCTTCTTATAAACATCGTCTAATTCATAAACCAACGTTCTCTCGTCATCCATCACTAAGCCACATCGTTGTATTATTTCCGTCGGCAAGATATCTGGTACCGAGACCATTTTAAAATTATGCTTGATTAATTTTTCAACAGAATAATTAATTAATGCTTGTTCCAGCTCAGCCATGTCACCAATAAACGCATAAGCTCTGGAACCCGCAACTGGTCCGAGCTGATCAAACCTTAAGATTGGCAATGTTTTTGTTATTTTCATAAGATCTAAAGGCTTAAAATTAAAAGTTGGCCTGGTACCATATTCACGCAAAACTTTTGGTTCCTCCTCATATTGTAATACAGTTGGATCAGTCATATTTGGAATTTTTCGTAATTCTTTTAAAAATTCTTCCCTTGCATTTGATTTTTGCGAGAGTTCAAGAACTTTGTCAATATCACCATCTCTTCTTCGTTTCTTTATGTTTTCGTAAATAGCGTCTCTGTTTGCAGGATCGCAAAGAAAGTCTAGGTTGTACTCTACCTCGGGTAAGTTCAGACAGAGCGGCTCTTCTATAGATTCATTTTTCTGAAACTATAAATCGATTTCCATTAAAATTCATTGCAGAATTAATTGTTTTAAATAATACTTATAATAAGGAGATGTCCCAATAAAAGTACTATTATTGTCCCAGCATTTGGAATCCGATTAACATTTAAAAATTCTAATTGGTTTATTGTCCAAATTACAGTTAAAGCAGAATTTTAGAATTGTAAGTTATTGGATTTTATATCTCAATTTCTGATTGGCTAATTCTATTTTTAATGTACATTTTGTATTGTATTTTTCCAATAAGACATATTATTTTGGGAAAACATTGTGAAATCACAATACATTTCAATAAAAAATAACTGCAGCTTGGTATAAATTCACAATGACTCCCAGTATAATATATGCTTATTGGAAAATTGCAATAACCAAAAGTAGATTAAAAATATTCAAATCAAAAACTGAGCTATATAATAAAAACTGAGACAATCAAAAATTGAGCAATAAAATCCAATATATTACAATTCCAAAATTCTGCTTTAATTGTAATTTGGACAAAAAACCAATAAGAATTTTGTAATGTTAATCGGATTCCAAATGCTGGGGTCCTGCATTCCTAACTCTGGTGTAGTAGACTTGATAACAGAACATTTAATTTTTAACGGAACATTTTTCTATTCAATTTGTAACATTATTTTTGTCAATAAATATTAGTAATCTGTTTTGTAATTTGTTCTTATTCTTTTTCCATACATTTTTTAAAATAGAGTTGAATCCATTAAAAATTGCGGTATGCAACTCATTTTTAATATGGAAAATCTGAAACAATAGAATTTGAAGAAAAATGCATTTATTTGTAACTATGCGCGAAAATACAACTTCAGACTTGTATTTCTTCGCATACAAATTTCATTACATTCAATTTAAACACTGGAAGTTTTCTAATGGCATATATTCAGGATAGTAGGTAGATTCAACCTACCAGGTTAGATTAAACAAATAATCCAATGGAATTCGTGTTCGACTGGATTATTTAGTGATACTTTAGTAATGTCACTAAATAATCTATAGATTATTTAATCGAACATGAGTTCAATTGAATTATTTCTTTGATCTAACATGTTACTTTGAATTTATCCACTATCCCGAATATGATATAAATTTTTTTCATCGATTTTTCCAATTTTTCACTGAGACGTCTCCTTAAGCTGTACTTAGTTGACTTCATTATAATAAAGTTTTCTAATTAACATCTATAATTAAAATATAAAAATTACAAGGATTCAATTTTAGAACATAGATAGAATATTTCATATAATAATATAAAAAATAATATAAAATTAAATTTAAATTTACTTTATTTTTAATAAATACATATACTTTTAATTAAAACTGTTATATTACCTTTTGTAAAATATATTCAATTATTTAAAATACAAAAAATATTTAAAAAATGTACCAATGTGTAATTAATTGAAAAAATATATAAAATTAATACAATCTACCTTTTCGTGTGCAAATCCTCGACAATGTCTAACTCTGCTCAATTGTTTCGCAATTCTCCTCAATGCCATTTTTTGTGCAACAATTAGAAATACCAAAACTCAACAATAACAAAAGCAACCGGTTATAACCTAACCTATATTCCAATTAACTTTACACGGTAAACAATAAAACAAACGAAAAGGATATCACGAAAACATTTTTTCAATCATATTGAATGGTCAGTCGGTTAATTTCACGTTAATCTCATAATCAACCGTCAATTATCTCACATTTTGTTGCTCCTCATTTGGTAATTACGAGACAGCTGCGGGATTGCGCGAAAATCAACACGAACGTTTCTCACTCACACATGTATGTAATAACACCCACACACGCACACATGCGCGCGCGCGCAAAAACACAAATGAACAAACATTCGCGTGTGTTTATGTGCTGATGATGGTTGTGAGCGAACAAGCGAAGAAAGATGGCGAGTCGGAGATGCGGACACCCGCCGCCGTACTCGAGCTAATTTCGGCCGCGTGAATGCAACGCGAAATCCGCAACATTCACCCTAGAGACGATGTAAAAAACACGCCGACCCACGCCCGGCCGTAAGTCATCTTAACTTTGTGTTTGCGATAAGTTTTTGTAATAAAATGTAAAGTCGACTTGTCAACTGCGGCCAATGAACCGATCGTAGTGTCATCGAGCTTGCGTTAATTAACGCCAAAACGGTTAAAAACACATCGACTTGAGTGTCCAAAAATTATGCGCACTTTTCTTCACTTTATCATTGCAGCAGTTTATATATCAATTACACTTTGATTATTCAAACATTTTTCTTCATATTTTTGTTTATGATGAAATTTATTTCTGATTGCGCATATTAAATTTGTCATTTTTAGGGGAAGTTTGTTCTTTTTGTATATCAATTGTTGTTTGTTTGTTGTTTATTTTTATTTGACACTGTTTATTATGTGTAATAATTGAAATGAATGATTTGTTTGAGTTAATTGTGTTGTTTGATTTCAGGCGAGAGGCCATTTCTCGTTGACGATGTTGGCTGTTGTTTTGCACTTGACTTTGTTAGGATTTGTCGCGGGTTATCCATGTATGTCAAACTGTATTTGCAGAGAAACCGGCGCTCAAGCAGAATGGCTGCGGGTCAAATGCGACGGCAAATTAAAGAGTATCAGGGACATTGATTTGAGTAATGTCAGTGTGGAGATTACTCAGCTGTAAGTGCATTACGAGTTGTTACAAACGTTTCATTTATACATATTATGAGTAATTTATTTGAATTTTATATTTTGAATAAAAAGAAAAGAAGTTTTGTAATATCTAGAAACTTTTCTTTAAAAATGTGTAAACATTTCTAATCTAAATTAAATTTCTAAATTTTGCACATTTTTAGAAGTATTTAAAGTAAAAAAAAATTTTTATATTTATGTTGCAATGAACTGATTATAAAATACGTATTGCAATTTTACAACGTTGAATAAAAAAAGTTTAATTGTATATATATATGATATAAAAATAAGTCAACGATTATATATTTTTTATTACAATTTTTTACTATAAAAACAATTCTGCTTTCATATCGATAATAATATTCTAAATATAAATAACTGCATAAAATGTAAGACAAACTTTTTTATTTCTGTTTAAAACGTAATTGATTAAAAAAACTTCGAATCTATTGATTTTATATGCTCAATATACGTGTATCTAATACATATCTTATATAATGTAGTACTTATTAATGAACAATCCCATTAAATATATTTCGTGATTATTTCAGGGACGTGAGCAAAAATGAAATAGAAACTTTAGAACCAGACGTCTTTAAAAATCTTACGAATCTCAAACTCTTAAACTTGTCTGACAATAAAATTGTTTCCTTGAATGAAAGTTCCTTCAAAGGACTCAATATCCTGGAGAAATTGTACGTTTGTATTTAATATTATATTTTGATAATATCATAATTATTTTTTGGATTAAAAATAATTATTATTTACTGTAATTTCAGATATTTAAGTAAGAACAGTATATCCACTATAGAAGAACATACGTTTAAACATCTACCAAAACTTAAAAGACTGTAAGTTTATTTCACTTAATAATTTCCTTACTTTAAAAATTTTATTTATAATTTATGCCATTAAGCTTTTCTGCTTCTTGCCAGTGATTTATCTGAAAACAAACTAAACGAATTGGAGGAGACCTTGTTTCATGATTTGCAGACAGTAGAACGCTTGTAAGTTAATCAGTTTCATGTTTTTTTTTTTTTTTTTTTTTTTTTTTTTTTAATTTTTGTGATTATCTTTTATTTTAATTATTATTACTTTTTCTTCGAAAAGCATTGCTTAATTGCTTGCTTTTTGAACAATTTCTAACATTATTTCACTATTGAACATATATTGTTTATCTCTTACTTTTGCCTAAATTGTATTTATTAAAAAATGTTTATTTTTTAGAAAACTGAATGCAAATAGTATAACAAGTTTGAAACTAAACGTATTTAGCAGCCTTAAATCTCTGAAACAGCTGTAAGTAACAATATTTACATTATTAATATTCTTGCATACAAAATTTGTTTGCATAACAATATTTATTGTAAAATATATTTTTTCAGTGACGTTTCAAACAATCCATGGCACTGCGACTGTAATCTTTTATGGTTTAGTAATTGGATTGTGAATTCACCAGTAAAACTTACGTAATTATTCATTAATTAAATACTAGTAATTATGTAATTAATTTATACATGTTTTTTAATTATATAATTAATCACGAGATTGAAATATTTTAGTGCACCGGCAAAATGTGTGTCTCCTCCCAATCTCAAAGGACAATTCATCAAGAAACTTCGATCAATGAAAGAGATTCAGTGCGAGCCAGTTGATCCAGTAATGGAAATATTGCCGGATCAAAGTCAAGTGGTCTTTGCCGGAGATTCTTTAACAATCAAATGTCGAGTAACAAGTGTGATACGCGATAAAAAAGGCGCGTTAAACTGGGTATGGAATCCAAATATCACTCAAGAAATGAACTTGAATGTTTTCAAGAGTGCGGAAAATATTTTCACAAATATTAAAATCGAAAACTTGTATGTCGGTGACGCTAGCGCTGTAGACAGGTAATATTATTTATTCCTCAAACAATTATTAAAGAAAATATTGTGTAATAATTATCAATTTTATATTTATTAATATTATTATCATTATTTACAGTTATCTTACTATTATGCAAGTAAATAAAGAACATATGGGACAATGGAAATGCAATTTAGTTTCCACGCATGGAAATATATCGAAGTCAATTAATTTATTCGTCATTTCGAATCAAACGAAATACTGTCCTCTCGCAAGTAAGAAAATTGCATTATTCTATTTATGATTTAAAAAATATATATAAATGTTTCTTTCTTAACATTAATATTTTTTTCATCAAATATTGATTAATATATGTATTTTTATTTTTAATGCGAAAATCTCGTATGAAGTTTCCTTTTATCTTGTTGACTTTTCTTTATAAAGCAGTTTTTTATATTATAATTGAAAGTAACAGCAATACAGGAGGTGGTTGGAAATCCATTTTTCTCGCGGTTATAAATCTCGCCTTCGGCTCGGGTTGTAAACTCCCCTGGGGAGAACGGATTCCCTTTTCTTAATTAAGATTCATTTCAACCACTTAATGATATTCTTTAAAGAAAAGCATAAGTAATGTTGATTAATCATACATTCTCATCGATTGCATTTGTTATGTTCTTTGTTTTGTTATTATTTATTAATAAATACTATCATTTGCAGTTACGCGAAACAATAAAGGTGTGTATACATGGCCCCAAATGATCGTCGGTCATAAAGCAGAATTACCTTGTGAAGGCACCGGTTTATCCGGTCTGTCACAAGTACCTTTACGAGCATCATATTTCTGCAATGAATCTGCCGATTGGACCAATTTAAACACCGACTCATGTCCATTTGTTTCTACAACAACGAAAATTCTTGAACAATTCTCCAAAGTGAATCTTTCACTCACAAAAGGTTCTCTTATCGAAACACTGAAAAAGTTCCAAAGCTACACGAATGACAGCAATCTTCTAACCGATCCAATTGAAATCAATTTCATCGCCTTGACAATCGAAAATTATTTGAATTTTTTATCTGAGGAAAAGGAATTGGGGTTGATGTTAATTGATGTCATCAACTCATTGCTTAATTTACCTAGAGAATTATTACAAGCTGCGGAAAGTCAGTATAAAGCATGCTCACGATTGGTCAAAGCCATTGAAACCTTAACGTCTCGTACGCCATCTATTCAAGCGCATAAGAGCAATATAGCACTTGAGGAATTTCGTGTTAACACAGACAGTTTTTCGGGATTAACTTGTACGTGGTATAGTGGAGTTAATTCTGACGGATCGATCAGTCGATTGCTCCACTGCTCTACTAACAATAAGTCGGCGACAATTGGTATAATAGATAAAACTATTGAAGCGTCCATACAATTACCGGCATCATTGTTTCAAGAAATTGGCGGCGCCACTATTGCATATCAACTTATGATCGCCATGTACAGTGATAATAAATTCTTTCCTACGTATATGGAAGATCAAAATATGGATGTTTTATCGTGCGTAATTGGTAGTAAATTAAGTAAGTTCTAACTAAATATAGAATATTGATCAACAATAATAATATTTGACATATGTTAATAATTAAAAGTATTAATTAATTTATTTTTATTATTGGCATTTTACTAATGATTTATGTTTGATTTTATGTTGAAGTTGATGTTCCTTTACGAAATCTAACGGACCCTGTATATGTAATGTTGAAAGTACCGATGTATCATCATGCATTTCACAAACCTAAACCAGTGGTTTGGGACACAACGATTAATGAGACTGGTGGCTGGACAAGTGACGGTTGTTACTTGATGAACTTATTAAGTAACATAATTATATTTCACTGTGATAGACTTGGATATTACGGCATTTTGCAAGATAGTTCCTATTTTGATAAAAATGATAAAAGGTATATTAAACTGATTGTCATCATTTTTAAGAAAAATGTAATTTAATATAAAAAACAAAGATAATTTGAATGAAAGTTTTAATTTTGGCTACATATGTTATTTGTTTCAGCATAAGAGGGGCAAAATTTAAATTTTCCAATCCTGCCATCTATATCGGAAGTTTTATTCTCATCTTCTGTCTTATTTGTACTACTCTTACGTACATTTGCTGTTACACGTCAATTGTCATGCCGAAGAAAAATAAACACTGCTTTGTCAATACATGGGTGGCGATGATTTTACTTTGTGGCTTATATACCGCAGGTATTCATCAAACAGAAAACATCGAAATATGTCAAAGCGTTGGACTGACATTACACTATTTGTCGCTTTGCTGTTTATTCTGGATGACTGTATCTGCAAGGTTCGAATATTATTTTTATTTCTTTATATATAAAAATGTTAATATATATTTATTAAATATAATTAAAATTATTTATATTTTACAGTACCATGTACAAACGTTTATCATCGCGCGACATCGAGAATCTATCAGACAATGAATCTCATGAACCACCATTGAAGAAGCCTATTCTTGGAATTTATCTTGTCGGCTGGGGAATTGCGCTCATAATCTGCGGTATATCCGGTGCCGTGAATCTGCGCGAATACGCGGCCTTCACTTACTGTTTTCTCAACACCGGTCCAACTTTAGCTGCAGTTTTTCTTCCCGCAATTATTTTACTATTTTATCTTGCGATTTTACATCTTCTCATTCGCTGTGCTATAAAGAACGTTGACATTAATGCACAAACGTCCGAGGGTACACAGGCAACAGAAAATATGGACTTGGAATTGCTCGAGCCAAATTGCACAACTACCGCGGATCGTGAAAGCTTACAAAGCATACACAGCGTTTCCTCGGAAACAGAAGACATCGAACATACACAAATTACTCAGCTCAGAGGACAAATGTTAGTTCTGGCATTTTATTTGCTAACTTGGAGTTCTGCTGCCTTGTCCACCTCCAATTTGTTTAGTTCCAAATTTCCATACAACGAAACAACATTTGCTGTATTGTATGCAATTTCTGCAAGTTCACTTGGCACGTTCATTTTACTGTTCCATGGTATTGCACGAAGTGACGTTCGAATTCAGTGGTTGAAGATGCGATGCTGGTTGAAGAAGAAGAAAAATCGATGCTGTCGCACCAGAAGCGTTTCGGATGCTAACCCAGCTTTACCTGCACAACCACTTGTACAAGGAGTTACTAATCCATTATCGACATCACAAGCTACTCAAGTAAATTAATCACTTTTATTGTTAATTAATTTTAATATTGTATTTTTATAAAACATAAAACAGCATTTATTATTATTACATTTGAATACATATTCTTGATTTTCAGGTAACTTCTGATACAAATTCAATGAACTCGTCTCGTCATGGAACTGAAAAGTCACAAAACAGTTGTAGTATTTCTAGCAAAGGAATGGTCACTGCCGGATCACTTGCCAAAACAAAAGATGGTCCAAACGCGAATCTCGTCGTTTTACATCGTCAACAGTATCGGTCAAATAATTCTGTAACAACGTATAACACAGACTCTGCTTCAGTGTGCGTTGAAATGTTTTATAATCCTCATCAAAGTGGAGTAGCACGAAAGTTCTTTAAGAAGCAACGTCGAAATATTAAAAACAGCCACTTGGGACCAAGAAAGCAGGGCGATGGTGGCGCCACCAGTGACGGAGGAAGTTGTGTCTCAGTTCCGCGTCGTGCAGCAAAACTGAATAGTATTGTTAAGGACAATGAAGCGATGGCGGGTAAGTCCAATGACTCGAAACATCTGAATGGATTGAAAAGTATGATGAACAGATTGTCGGATAACGATGCGACACATTCTGATGGAAGTAATCACCGATTACGATACGTGATTGGCCAAGAAACGGAAACCAAAGCCACGAACAGAGTCGATAATTGTAATCTTCATCAAACGTTGAATGATGATTATCAAGAGCAGTCAACCAGTGAAATGGGTTTGTATAATTATCTGACTAATAATTAATAACTATAATATTTAAACGAAATTTTATATATAATAAATGTATTTGCTTAAATGTTTTCTAGATTTGACCCAACAAACTGCCCCTACCTGTGATACACCATACGACTCTGATAGTAAATCAAAAATGGAAGAGAAAATTTTACGAAACGTATCTCAGCAATGTAGTTTAGAATGCAATTCTGAGTTGGACTCTGTGACACAAATTGCAAGCGAAAAAAGTGAGAACAACATATCCGAGATCAGTGACGGTGCGTCCAAATTAACCGCACCGCCATTAAGCACCAGTGATATTAGTGACTTTGAAAATCAACGTCAGAATTTTCGCTCGACACTTCCCCTTGGCGTTCACTCCAATTCTCTTTATTCACTTCACGTCTCACATCCTGTGCCGATCAAGAGTCGCAGTTGTCATAGTTCCCTCAATGACGTTACGTCATTTTCCAGCTCGAAAAATTGCGAATACTCACAATCGTCAAAAACGGACGAACCAAGCACTACGAGTTCTAATTTTTTTGACAAAGTAACGGAGGACTTGCCCGATGCATTGGATAAAGTTCACAAATATTTATCGGACAAAATGTATACGAGAACATCAAAATCAGATTTGGACTTAGACGAGGATGATTCCATGGCAAAATCTTATATTGAAGAGAACGACGAGGTGATCGTAGAAGATGATATTATTCATAATCATATCGAGAGGCTAATCGATTTTGAAGTTCCTTTGCAAAGGATAAAAAATGGCGAAACACAAATACAGGATAAAAAAGGCGGTATTTGCGAAGATGATGATTTTGAAGAAATGAACAAAGAAACGAGTGTTTAAATTCAAGGAAATAATCGATTCCTTATTGTTAAACAAATGATCTAGTGATGTTATATTTAATTAAAGTTAAATATACATTTTCATAAAACATCAACTTATTTGCAAATTTTACTAAGAGTATGAATAATTTAAAATAATTCTACATACAATTTTATATATCAGAAATATGTTATGTAAATTGAACAAATTTAATTTCTTTCTTTTTTTGTTAATTAGTTTGTAATAACTGAAACCATGTAATATAAAATGCAATTTATTATGTTTATTTTAAAATGAAAAACATGAACATTTTGTTTAAAAAGTTTATTTATAAAATGTCATATATTATTTTAATAACATTCACTAGGTCATTTGTTTTAGGGAAAAGTGGAGGAAGGAGGAGATATATTTTATCATTTCACATGACGATAGTGCAATAATATTTATCGTCGATATTTGGCGATTTATTTGTTGTGCAAGTTTCTTTCTTCTACTTTTCTCAAGATGAGAAAAGTACAAATTAATTGTAACTTGTGATTAAATTAATAATCATATGCTCTATAACTATATGAACGATAATAGAGTTGTATTACTTCAAAAATACTTTAAGCATTATACTGAATTGTAATGAATTGTAAGTAATTGAAATGTAACTGAATCATTTCATTACTTTTATCAAATTGCACTTACAAACTTTAAGTAATTTTGTTGCTTTACAGATCACCTCTGCACAATAATATCTTATTTTTACTTTTCTATATAGACAGATTATTAACCCGTTATTTTCATCGTACATTAATATCATTTTTATTTATTAAGTTAAGTTTCTATTTTTTGTTACTTAACTATTTATCTTATACATAATATTGTATATATTTTTATATATTTATATTACATTTTTAAATATGTTAAAATGTATAACACTTTTTTACAGTATTTAAATTACAATTAAAATACAAATTTACCACTTGAGTAAGGAAAATTTATTTATATGATTCTCTTTCTCTTCTTTTTTTAATTTTGATTGTCAGGAAAAATAAGACTTGATTAATATTTATAAAATTAATTAGTTTTAACGGGTTAATATAAAATTATATATAATAAACATGAATGTAGTAAGAAGCTTTGCGTTTGATCTCTTTATAATATTTTTAATTCAGTATTTTATGAAATATACGAAAATATTTTATGAAACTGTAATTTTTTTAAATAGATGTGTGCCAAAATTTATCTAAATGTACTTTATATAGCACGAAATCATGTCTTCGCAGAATTATTATTATTATCATTATTATTATTAATTATATTTTAACATATTACACAGCTATTCCATAATTATAAATGAAATTCCAATCAATTTCTTCAAATCTATTAGTCCACAAACAACGATTGTTTATGTGTCTTATATGTCTTCGAAAAACAGTCTCTTCCAAAATCGCACAGATAAAATAATGTTTAGCTTTAAAGAACATAAATGAAAATGTTGTCGTTGTTGAAAAATGTTGTCAAAAAATGCGCGATCTATCAAAATTACATGTGCTTTTTGAATGATGATGCAAAATTGTCATAAAACTATGTATATAAAGTTCAAAACATTTATTTTCAACAAATTTATTTCTTGAAATAATTCTATTATCAATGTTTTTTTTTATTAATTTATACAAAAATAATTGATGAATTACATCTTTTCATTAACTCTTTTATTAATTGTGTAAGAATAATCATAATAGGATCTTTAATTAATTGAACTCCAAAATATTAATGAATTTCCAATGATTTCTGGGTCAATTCTAGTCATTAAATCTCTCTTTCGGAATTTCCTGAGGGTCCTTCTCCTAACGGTGCAGCAATAGCCCAAGATCCTTCTGGAGGCGCTGTATCAATTAAAACTCGTCTATCTCTCAAAGTTCCTTCACGCTCAGCTTTTTCCAACAAGGCTCTTGTTTGAGTACTAGCTTCAGTTTCCATCGGATCCTTGTACAATGCATCAAAGATTGCCCTTCCTAATGCCCCCCATCCGTTCTATAGTGGCTTTATTTCCATAACACCATTGAGCGTCCCAGATACCTGGACCTGTACTCCTCTCAATAATTCCAGCGAGTATCGCACAAGTGAATAAGTTCTCTTTAGCGCTATACTCCCTCAAAAATCCATCATTAATCACACGGGCCCAATTATACCCGTATTGAACATCGTTTGCATTGTTGTATCTCAAAGTGAACTCCCAGGAACTGTAGTGAGTCCCAGGAACTGTAACATGCAGCTGATACTGCTTGCACTATATTGATGAAGCCCAATCCGTTACGGGATGTATGCGAAAGGACAGTGGCACTTAGAAATGAGCTTCGCGGTCTCAATGTTTGTTCATCTGTGGATGGGAACATCTCGTCTCCTTTAGATGCAGATCCGACATCAACTTTCATTTCTCGAATGAAAGCCGCAACGACTTTTGTAAACATTTTGGAGGCTGCAACATTCTCTCGATTGATCTCACTGATTGCATTACTGCAAACTTTTGTGTGAGGAGGGTAGAACGGGTTGTCAGCTTTCCATCCGCCGATTGTCTTAAAATTCTAGGTATATCTTTTCTTCGAAAATCCATCCATTAGTTGGTTCTCTGTTTTAACCATTGCTCGTAAAAAGGTCATAGCAAGGAAAGATAACGACTGCACAAGATCTTTAACTTCATTAGTGATACCAACGGTAGTGTCGATAGCGCCAATCTGTTCCCTCACTAACTTAAAGAACTTATCTCGTTCCTGATACTCGAAGGGCTGAAAATATTCCCTTATAGCATCAGAGATCACTCCTGCTGCAACAACAACTCCTTCTTTCCCGGCATCGACTGTGATTTCCAACGAAATTGGAATTTCCAGTGATTTCGGATAGAAGGACGGATCTCCTCTGTGATTATCTCCCCATAACTCTACAGTCTTCGCTCTTCCAATGTTGATCATATCGAAGACAGTCTACATTACGTTGTCCTTATTTCCCGTTCTCCCAGTTGTATAAAACAATAAAAATCTTCTCATGATATTCGGATATTGGTGATATTCATACTTCGGTAATTTCAACTTGAGGTCTGAAGCCAATATAGTCTCATCTAACAAGTCTCCCAATTGAGCTGACGTGGGTGAGACAAACTTGAAGTTTGCCCCGCTCGCCCGCATCTCCTGAGCAAAGTCATCTAATCCGCTCGACATGATTAACAGTGGGATTGAAACAATTCCTAATTTCCTCGAAATAATATGCATTTCCTTCAACTCTTTTATTAATTAATTGAAAATAAAGTTGACAACTTTATATACAAGTAGACTTGACTTGTAACTTGCCCTATGGTAAATCATTGAACTTTTTTGTTTGTATTCTATCCATTGTGTAAATAAGTGTATATTTGAATGAAGGCAACAGTGCCTTGCAACTTATTATGTAGTATGTGTAAAAAGCAACACAGAACAAATATCTTGAATGTTCTCGTATTAATCCAAACGCACGAATCTCTTTTACGACCGATGTTTTGACAAGTTAAATGACTCGCGCTCAAAGGGTCTGTAACAATTAGTGAAATGTATAGTGAAATGAACAAATTTACTATTGTGATTACTAATCGTTAGTCGTCTATTTTGTTTCTTCCGGTATTTTCAAATTTATACTTTTAACAATTTGTACGAGAACTTTTACAAACTGAAATTATATAATGTTATATAATTATACCAATACATTATTTATATTTCTACCAGAGAATAGTGCATTTATACAAACTTTACAAATCAATTTTGATAGGAACAGTTTTACATTCCTTTAAGAAATTTATAGCCAAAATATTGTCAACGTCTTTTTTATATTATATATTAAACATTTTATGTTCAAGCTAATAAGCTAAATGTCTCAATAAACAATTACATCGATTTTTTATTATTTAAATTTAAATTCATGTATTCGTCTTTTTAATAAATAATACTTTCGTATAAAAGTAAGAAAAATCGTTACTTATTTAGACATTATCAGTAACTGAGACATGGAGCTTATAACGTTCGTATACAAGAGACATTTATACTTTGAATACATTTTGTACAGATTATTTTCATAGTTAAAATTAAGACTGACGATAGAAATCTAAGATGCTTGTAAATATTTTATGCTTTACAAATATATTAGACAAAAATAAAATAATTAGTTGTAATTATTTCAAAGTTATAATACCATATATACAATTAGTTTAATTTTGTATATATATGTAAAAGTCAATCTATACTTAATGTATGTTTTATATAATATTTTTCTAGTAACCGTTAACCGATTAAAGGTCCAAGCTACCCCCTCCATTTTGGGCGGTACCGCTGTTGAAAAGAGAGGTCGTAAAACTGACAGAGATGAAGCGATTTGAAATAAGACCGCGAACTGTTTTGGCAGGGCCGTAACAAGAGAATTGGATTTTTCATTAATTTTTCATTACACT
>JABFPJ010002002.1:0-21763 GCA_022817425.1 Gryon sp. ZL-2020
GATCTAATTTTTTTGTTCAAATTACATATTTATATATTTTCACTTTATTTATTTTAAATTTTAGATTATAAAAAGTAATTCAATTAATATTATATGTATAATACTATTACTAACATTTCAACAATTCAGTCATACAAAACCATAATTATTCATATAAAAAGATATTATACTATTCCATAGAAATTCATACAAATTATATCTTAATACACAAATCATAACATTTCATACATTTTATTATAAAAAATGTTCCTTCATACAAAATCATAACAATTCATTATGAAATTTTCATAATGAATTTCTATGAATAACTACAATTGTCATGTTGCACCGCTCATAGGAATTCATTATGAAATATTCATAATGAACTTTTATGATTTTTTATTTCACTTTAACCAGGGCGTGAAGCGTATAAGATTATCTAGTTTAAAAAATATATTTTATATAAAAAAATAAAATTAACAATGAACTTTTTATTTAGAAACATCCAACTTATAAAAATAATATTAACATATAAGGTAATTGTATCCGTTATCGACACTACCCCCCGTGATCAACACTTTATTTCTTAAAATTAATATTACTTGAGTTATTTGATGTCACATCACAAATTTTTTCCATAAACAAGTTTATAATTTAAGTAATAATTCTATCAGATTGGAAATGTAAAAATGTATATTCACAAAATAAAATTAAATAATTTGATTATTAAATAATTAAATTACAATATCATGTCACAAGCTGTCATGGAACGCAGACATCTTTAAGAGAATAGCTAAGATGCAAACCATTTTTCAATAACATTTTGTAAGAACAATTAATTAACATTTAATGATAAAAATAACTGTAGACGATTGTAAATTCATTATCCTTTAATAATGTATACCAAAAAAATACGTTTAAATTGTTTTATCTTTGTTTAAACGTTATGTCGGTAAGGAATGCGCGCTAACTCACAGTGCGTTTATTTTCGACAGTTGTCAAGTGCTCGACATCAAAACATTATAATATTAATTTTTCCAACACACACATGAAAAGTGGCCTATTTCTCAACTGTCTTCGGTGGGAAAAGTAACCTATTTCCTCCATGCGTGGGAAAAGCATTCACTTGTGGGAAAAGTAGTTGCTTTTCCCACTCGTGAATACTTTTCCTACTCATGGCGAAAAGAGGTTAACTTTTCCCACTGAAAACACGTTGAGAAAACAGGACACTTTTCATGCTCTTATTGAAAAAAGTATCGCGTACGACTTGTGGAAAAAATTGGCGACACACGAGCGTGTGTGACATCACTCGCTTCGCTCGTGACGTCATTTCTCACGCTCGTGGAATCGCCAACTTTTCCCACTAGTTGTACAATATACTATTATATGTAAAACATAATTGCTAATTTATATGGAAGCAACTATTCGCACCTGCGTGTAATACGTGTACACGGGTTTTACGCAAAAGATGTCAAAAACAAGCCTTATTTTAATTGAACATCACGTACACTTGCGTGTGGATGTTCACGTGTACAACATATATTCCATACGACAATGAAGCAAACATTTCTAGCATTTAATTGCGTTTACATACCCGTATAATTGTAACCCGGTACTGAATTGGAACCCAGTGGTCCGTGTAATAGCGTGTGACCCGGCTATTACGAATTATGTGTACGTGTACGTCCGTGTTGACAGCCATAATTCCGTGTACTTACGTATGATCGTAAAGGTACATGAATCATGTATAATTACGTGTAATTCCGTGTTCACAACCAAAATCACGTGAACCGTGGACCGTGTCGCACTGACACGAAAAAATTACACTTTAATTAAAACAACAAAACGTTTTTCAATTTCATTAAACAATTTTTTTTTATTGATTATTTGAATGCTTAGTCTTCATTTAATTTAATTGAACCAATTTTAATAAATTATTTCTCAATTTTATAGCAAATGAAACACTTTTCGATAACTGATGAAAATAGTTGTCGATGACTGAAACACACGATTTTTATTATTAATAAATAATATATTTAAATTAAAATGTGCAAAATATGTATAACTCAATTTCCGTGTGCTATATACTTACATTATTAATTCAGTTGTCAATTAAAAATTTGTTTGTTTATTAATCATGCGTCATCTATTTTTTATTCCATAACAAAAATTATAAAATTCCTTAATGCGTCGATAACAGATGCATTTACCTTATAAACATCCAATTCTTGCATTGAAAATGCAAATAAAATGTTTGAATATTGTATATTTTGTTCAAATAACCCCCATGTTTTCAGATTTATGTTCAGAATTTCACAATTAGAGAGGAAAGGTGCCGATTTTTAATAAATAATATTGTTATTCTTATTTTTGCTACAATAATATATTACTCAGCAAGGGAAACCAATCTGGAAAACGAAGTTCCGATCATCTACTATTATGTGTAAGATATGTCTGGCCTCTCGAAGAGTGAAAATGTTCTTTTCCACCTTTGGGAGTTTTATTAAAAAATACGATTTTTTTCTCCCTTGTACTAAAAAAATCGTTCGCAGCAAGGGAGAACATTGAAAATCCATTTAAGTCACGCGGTGCCGTAATAGTATATTACGTCACTAGGCAGGAAAGTAGTACTTTTCCGGACCGAGTAAGTTGCACGAGGCGAAGCCGAGTGCCAACTTACGAGTCTGGGAAAGGACTACTTTTCTGCCAAGTAACGTACGATATTTTTTGTAACGAGGACGGGAAAACGCTGCTTTCCGGACGCAAACCAGTCGGGGAATCGTTCACTTTCGCGACTGTTTTGCGTGTGGAAAGTAGCTGTTTTCGCGACCGAGTTACAAAAAATATAATGTACACTATAGGAAATAAACATATATTATATTTTGTATCCAGGGAGATTGCATTTTGTATCAAGAATAGGACTGCATTTACGGATCTCATGACGTAAGGGTCTTTTCGGTACGAGTGACGCAGTCACGAGTGCGGAAATAGTATATTTTGCACCAAGTTTGTAGTAAACAGATTTCTGATCATCTCCAATGTTGAGTGCGATATTTTCCCAAAACAAACCACAAATCAAAACATCTAATTACTGTATAGGCAGCATGAGCAATAAAGGCATTGTTTACATATGTTTCATAATTTCACTAAAACGTTAATAAAGCTTTATGGAAATGATGTCAACGTATAAATGGAAATACTTACTTTTTTCTTACTAATTGTTTCCTTTCTCACTCTTACTAATTCCTTACTAATACTTACTAATTTCATTAACTGCAAACTTTTTATAATGTTTAGATTATCAACTTATAACGATATGGATTCAACATTTTACTTGCACTACTGTAAGTTGTAACACGTTTTTAGATATGTTTTGATGATAAGACGCAACACAGTCATTACTTACGTTTGCCATTTATAGAAATCATGCGCTATTAGTCATTTATTTTTAGAATTACTATGATTCCAAAAAATATATTTCAAAAAATGCATAAAAGCTAAGTAATATTTCGCAAAATGTTGCTCTCGTCACCGTATTGCTAAAAATTCAATACAATTTATTACATATTTGATAAAATGTGTCACAATTTTTTTAGCCGTGTATTTAAATTTATTATACAATTATAAATCAAAATTAAACTGCACTGCAAAAGAAAAGAGAAAAATATACAATTAACATATGTAACCTAAATTTTCATAACTCATAAGAAGTGAACGCAATACGTTTAACAGCATCAGCATTACATCTAAAACGCTTCCATCGATAAGACTATTACAACATTAATAAAATAAATCCTTTGATAAATCGTGTTAATGGCGGATGTGCGTCGTCTAATTTTCTGACACTCTTGACAGCTTTGAAGATGGTCATGATTTTATCACATCGTTTATTTTCCACATAATCACAACATGATACTTTAGAAGCATATTTCTGAATATAAGATGCAATCGCCGGTAAAATTAATTCATGCATCACTTCAAAGATTTACTTTTTGTTCATTTTTTTTTCTTTTTTAAAGGGAAGGATGTGGGAGACTGAAATATTTTCTTTGACGAGTTGATTATACTTACTCTGAAATGAAACTTAATTTTTTCTCCCTATAGTGTAAATGTAAATTTACATTTTATACATTTACAAAAAAAATACTGTTCATTGTGATCATTATTGATACTTTTGTTTATTAAATGTAAAAATATTTGAGTATTATCACGTATTTGGTTATACATCTTGGTGGTACCACGAGCGCAAATGAATAATGAGTGCACGTGACGGTTCACCTGAAAATGCAGACGCAACATTACTCATTAGTGAATTGAATACCCCACACACATACTCTTAATCAGATGTACTTAATTAAAAAGTATAAGTTGTGCAATTTTTTCTTTGAGTGCCCATTAGTTAAGATACAATAAAAATAAAAATGTATACGATGTAAGCTTTGTAGACTGGTTATCTTTTGGGATTTCAGACCAATCAAACAATGTCAAATTATTGATTGATAAAAAAAAGTAAATTCACTTTTACTACACCAAAAAAAATGTGGATTGAAAAACACTATATATTCCAAATTGTATATTTCGCTATATCGTTGCATCCAAAAATCACAACAATCAATGCCGATTTTCAGCAAACTCTGCCTCTTTCTCGTATTTGTAATTTAGAGAGTTGTGTGTGTTAACATTTTCAGTGAACCACGTGACATAAAATGAGTTCTTAAAGTCAACCTTTAGATAAAGATCGGTCATAAGAGAGAGAGAAAAGAAGGTTTTTAGTTTTTCTACCGCGCGTATACTCATACATCTAGCTTTCTTAACATATATACGAGGCGGAGTTTGCTGAAAATCAGTGATGACTGTTGCAAATTCAGGAACACATTTAACCCCTGATTTTTATAGAAATTAGTTACGCAACTAATTTTCGGCATTTATTCAGCGGTGTTTTTCAGACTATATTTCTTTGGGTGTACTATTGAATTAAATATCACAAGGTCCTTACCTGTTAAACAGAAAATATCTTAAGTATAGAAACAACAAATCGGTTTTATTTTTTTTTTTTTTTTTTTCAGAATTTTGAACAAAACATTTTTTTCATTAACTTTTTTATAATTAATGGAATTAGACATACGAATAATTAAGTATCATTAATAATACACTCTTAATAATATTAATTCTACATCAAAATTATTGTCTTTGTTTGCGACTCCTTGTCTTGCAATCAAAATCCGCTTGACACACGCAGATTATCTTTCGGAACATAATTGACACACATAATGCGCGCAAACTTAACCTCAAATATAGGTTAAGTTCGTCTGCATTTAATCGGTACGTAAAATGCAAGATTATGTTCTTTCTCTTACAAATAGACATTCTCGTGGCAAAATAATAGAATTTCCATTCCTGACGTGTGGATTCTTTTCATAACAAGCGGATATTACTAAGAGTGGAGATATATTGTTAGAAATAATAATGCAGTAAATTATACTGTTACATACATATAATGAATTTTAATTATATAATTTAATTACTTGAATATTTTACATTTGGCATGAAAAGTAGAGTTTATTCATCAAAAAACTTCATCATTATTTCATCATATATCATTATTCTATAATTATTTGTTATTAGAAAAATTGAAGGATACTAAAATCAGAATTTGAAAAAATACATTTACACTGTTTTCTAAACACCTTTTATAGTAAAGTGTTTGGAATGCGTAATCAATCAAGTAAAGTAACCAAGATTGGATTGTATAACCCCTCCAGTTCCAACGACCGATTCGTTAGATAAATTGAAATATGTCAACTAAAAGAACATCAATCTGTTTCTATCGATAGAAAGAAGAAAAAGACACTTAACATACATCCTTAAAAATAACCATTTTATCGATTGAAATTAAAAAAAAAAAACAAACACAAAAAGAAAATTATTTATATTTCGTTGGAAATACATTAATTTTCTATGACAACATTTTATAGAATGATAAATTTATATAATTGCATAAAAATGACATATTTGCAAAATAATAGTATTATTTCATTGTTAAGCCATAATACATGTACAAACATAAAATATCATTTTCATTTTACTATTTTGGATGGATATACAATTTTGTTATATGAAATATATTTAAAACTTTTTTTTCATTTGTAATTTATTTTTATTACTCGTTTTTTATGCAACGAATAAATCAAATGAGCGTTTTGAAGAACATTTTTTTATAATAACAGTATAAAAGATGCTGTCATATAATGTCATTAATTAATAAACAACAAATTATGTTTTCCAGACACGAAATGCAATGTTTTGTACAAGTGTTAAGAAAATGTGTCGACAAAAAATGAATATGTTTGGCACATTTTTACTTTGCTACGCAATTAATGAAGGAATCATATTGAAATGAATGATAACTTAATGTAATTACAGTAGAACCTGCGAAGAGTTCACTTTTCCTGTCCTTTTTAACCTGCACAGGGTCCATGATTGTTATCTTTCTTTCTTCATACCAAAATATAAGTTAAACGAAGAAAAAAATAGTGCACTCTTCACGGTGTAAATAAAGACACAAATATCTTCACAAGTTCTACTGTATGATAGTTATCTAACCTATAATATACAATCATATCACTGAAACTAGATTGAGAAAACTAAATTGCTGTATTGAATAAATAAGAATATAAATAAAAGCTCGTAAAATAATAAGTCTGTTGGCCAATGTTCAAACTTGCTGCAATTATGTTTTCTCAAAATAATTGACACGCTATAATCGTTTTATAATACATTATCATTAACTTAGAAGGCCTCTTTTACGTTTAATCAACGTTACAAAAACTTGCGGAGTCAGTTGTCCAAATGATACATTAGTTTTATTTAAACTAAAATAATATATTAATTTAGTTTAAATATAAATAAAGTTAATATATTCTACATTTTTAATTAATCAAAAATTAAGTAATTCTTTTCTATAAAACACAATTAATACCACAGTTTTTTAATATAGGTTTAACAAAATTCCAATACTTGTATCAAATTCCCTATTTGCACTATATATTGCCAAGTGTTATTAATGTTTCATTAAAAATATTCTATTCTCAAAAAGAAAACACATTGGAAGTCTTATATTTAAATTTTCATTTACAGGTAGAAAACGTTATCTCATTTTTCATTCACTGATAACCTATCACGGTTATCTTTTTTCAATTTCTTATTATATTAACGAAATTTTCTATTTCTATAGAAATAACATTAACACTAGTTAGTTTTCCTTGCCACGGTAACTCTTAGAAAAAATCATCTGAATTAAGATGAAAAAACATGAGAGAAAATTTTAATGTTTCAAAGTTTTTACAATTCATATACTTTTATTTTTCCAGTAATGCCATGTTTGCTTCTTTTCGTACATATTATTTATTCACACAACTGCATAACAAATTAATTAATTCTATATTAGATTTTATAAGTTATTTTACTTACAAATTATAATAATTAAAATTACACTTAAAAATTAAAAATTCAAGTATTCGTCGAATGATCTCTTTGTTTATAAAGTTAAAATGCATAATTACAGTAAAAATTTTTACTTTAAAAATCATCGTTATTAACATTGATTTCAGTTTTTTTTTACAAATTGAAGAAGCTTAAAAAAGAAGTCTAAAACTGTATTTTGTACATTTTGAAAAAATATCATAATATATTTGAAATCTACAGAAGTATAATTACATTTTAATTGTATAAAGTTACTTCTTTAGTATCTCATAATTGACATTATGAGAAAATATGCAAAATCTTCTCTCAAGATTTACTTTTCTTTGCCATAAATGACTTTTTAAGAGTGTTGCCACATAAAATTAGTGAACATTGCAAGATATTGAGCGATGATCAATGTTTTCGCTCAAAACTACTTAACCTAACCCAACATCCAACGACATCATTACCAGAAAACCGGCAATTGCGCTCCAACTCGAAAGTTTGCCATTGCCACTGTAACAAGTAAAAACATAAAACAAAATCATCACTGGATATAATAGTATTAAATTTTGTTCGTATTGAATTAGTATCAGATATCTTTTACAGAAGTCAAAGTGTAAATCTAGCGAAACAGTCGAATAGTTCAAAGTTGAAAAGGTGAGAAATAAATGAGTTTTTTTTTACATTTTGTTGTTGTTTTTGCGGCATAAAGCTGATACTAAGTAGACACAAACGGGGCTGCTATTGTACGTCATGGGTTGTTGATTTTGTAAATTATACACGGCCATCAATTTAGACGACCAGCGAAATGCGGCCGTTGTGTTTCAGTGGGCGTTCTACCACATCAATCATATCTGCGCGATAAATACCTCCTTTTGAAGTGCTAAAGAAAATTTCTATTTTTCACTGTCCATTATCGCTTCATTGTCGTTCGAACTTTTATATCATCTCACATCATTCTGACATCGAAACCAACAAAACTGCGCAACCACGTTTAGTCATCTAATTCGCCAGTGAGAAATGAAAAGAAACAGAAACACTGTTTCCATCATGATCGATGTACAAAAAGAGCGCCATATCATTTACATACCAAGTTGATCAGATATACCTTACATTTCATATTCTTAAGGTAACCCAATCTGCATCTTATACTGCCACGCTCGATTTTCAAACGACAGAGCACAAAGTTAGGCTTACATCAAGTACAGTCTATAACTTTATATTTTTCACTTAAATTTTTTTTTCAGAAAATATGCTTTTAAAAATGACCTTAACGAATTTTCAATAGTTTAATATATGCAAATTTTTGATACACACGCTAAAAAATAATCTCACAAAATTTGCTACATTTTCTAGAAAGGGGTTTTGGATTTTCCATATAATGAATAATAATGTTTGGTAAACTAGTTCACGAATAGATTCTTATGTTCGTTTTTTTCATTTTCTTTCTAGTTCATCGTCTTTTTGGATCGCCTCGTCGACTGAATGACATATTCAGAGTCAATACCCGAAGGAAGAGCATATTTGAACTGAGCAATCAATACGAAGTGAACCTCGATCTACAACGGTTTCCTAAAAGAGGGATCTGTTTTCAGTTTTGTATTTTCCGCTGGGGTTCCCGAGGGAGCGCATCCCGCTCGAGTATCTCAGGAGTTCCTTTTTTGGGACTCGACGGGGCGGTTAGATCGTACGCAAAATACAAAAGAATCCAATTATAATGACAATGTGCATTTTGTCTGGGCCTGGGAAAGAAATTCGCTACGTATGTACGTTTTACCGCTAACTATGACACCAGCGTTATGCGCCAGTTTTTCTTAATAGTTTGAAATAACATTCGAAATGCTCCAGCTTGCACACAAAACACTTGCTTCGTATTGTCGACTACACTGTCCTCATCGCACCTCAATCGATTTTAGAATCCATTTGTATCCTCGTCTGACTAACAAGCATAATTAAAACGTAAAGATTAACAATATTGTAATATATATTATAATAAATATGGATTTACATAAATACATAGTTTAAGAGTTTAAACATTAACAATTTTTATACAATAATTAAAAATTCTTTTTTTAGATTTAAATTTTAAAAAAATTAATATAATTAAAGATAAAATTATCTACAATAGCAAATGTTTTTGAAATCATTTTATAATACAATAAATCAGAATTTTTTATTTATATAGTATATATTTATTTTTATATATATAATACACACTGCGATTTTCTTCACTATCACGTCAACGTTCGTTATTCTGGTGATTAATTGTGATTATGTTCTACAAGTAACTGATAACTATTTTTGCTTACATTCTGTTAATACGACATCATTTTTTTCTATACGTTTTCTCAACGCCGGGGTTCTTCTGTTTCTTACAAGTGCTTTTGAATACTAGATATAGTCTCCATTACCACAGTAAGTCACACTCGTAAGGTTTCTTCGTCAATGTCTTGTTAGAATTTTTAATATTCTTATTCATATTTTCATATTGCCTAAGGTTAATTTACTTTTACTAATATAATACACATCCAATAAAAAATAAGAATCAAAAGTATATATTTGAAATGCACAGTCTTACCATATTTAAAAGTCAAGAATGCTAAAGCAAATCGAAATGTCCCACTTACAAGGTAAAAGCAATCAGTTTTAATTGTCGACTTTTAAATTTGAAACTGTTTGGAGCTTTATGTTTGCGACAGAAAGCTAGAGCATAAGCGTTACAATAAAAAAAAGAAAGAAGAGAAGACAAAAAAGAAAGAATTGAATCCAGTGGGAAAGTATTTTCCGGCTTTCTGATTCACCATCTTATCAGGGGCTATATTTCCATCTGTATGAGACTAAGGGTGAAACGTGAGACGGAAACGGATGCAAGTGCATAGTCCGACGCCGTTGCTGTTGGAAGAAGTAGTTGAAAAGAGAAAAAATTGGAAGGGGAATATCTACATTGAGAAGCTGCAACGAGAAAACGTAAGACAGAGACGCAATGAGAATATAAGCCGGAACCAGTTAAAGAAACAAGCTTCGACAACGAAGCTTCTTTTCTATAAGCAGACTTGTTTGTCTCGTTTGTACCAGCCTCGAATTTGCGTTTGTCTTTCAAAAAAGTTTTTTGATTCTTTTCAAGTCCAATGGTGTTCTTGAATTAATAAAATTATAACGCTAGAAAAATAAAAGAAGTCTGCTTTCTTTTCGTTCCAAACTATGTCGCATCCGGTCATTTTACGTTGCTTCGCAAGAAAATAATACGGATGATGCAAAAAATGCAAAAAAAAGAACAACATTCACAACTTCTTTCATAGAAATGTGGTTCATTCATAAATATTGGATGAACAAAAAGTATTAAAGATCATCAAGTATTTTACAAAAAATAAACTTTAAACTAAAGAGTAAAAAAAAGTGAAAATGTAATTACTATTTTTGTTATTGAAAAATGTTCAAGGAGTAGTTTAAGGGTTGTGGTTTTGTTTGTTTATGTTTGTTTGTGTTTTAAGGACAGTCAATCATAAAGACAAACCTTTGATGAGCTTCTGGTATGATATCATCAATCACGACATAGATCATGGCACCTGCGGCAAAGGCTAGTGCATACGGAAGCACTGGACTGGCAAGAGTTACCCCAACAGCTCCTAAAACCCCGGCAATAGGCTCTACCATCCCCGATAATTGACCGTACCAAAAACTTTTTATAGTGCTGAACCCAACAGCCTGCAGTGGCAGTGCAACGGCTAATCCCTCGGGGAAGTTTTGTATGCCAATTCCAATGGCAAGATTTCTGTAACAAAATAAGAGGCACATAAATATTAAACACGTCATAAGAATATATTAATTGATTAACTTAAATTGATTTTCAATAACCTAATTAAAACGCTCATTTCATACTTCTTATCATTTTATAAATATATATCAAACAATATAAATTTAACATCAATGTTTGGTCAATTCTACTGCAACTTTAGTGACTTCAATAACAAACTAAATAGCAACAGAGGATTAGGCTGCACAGCAGCCACGTTTATAGCTAAGAACGAAAGACCAGTCGCGGTCTTCGACAAGATAAAGACAAGTTCTGTAGAGGAACGACGTGTATTCGCGGCGAGTTCTCGTGGAACGTTCGGTTGGTCGTCAGCTTCCACATTCCCGACATTTTTTTTCTTTCCTCTTTTTTTCACCATTGAATTCGGTTTTCCAGTCATTGAAGCTCGTGGCTGTCTTTCTTGGCGTGCGATCTAGCTATCAAACCAGAGGGCTAACCTACATGGTTCTCGCTGCCAGTCAAACACTCGCTTGCAGCGAATCCCAGTGATCGATCAAGCTGAACGGCTTGGTTTCCGAACAATCACGTTGATTCATCTATCGGCGTTATAAAAATTTGCGACGCTCAATTAGAGTGCTTGTTGTTGTATCATTTTATATGGAACAAGCACTAAAGCTTATTAACAATTTAAATTATTGTTAGTTTCTTCTGAAGAGCAAATTCAGCTAATTTCCAGAATCGGAATTTGAAACTGAAATCTAGGAATCATCAAGCTAAAAATGCAAATAAATTTTTTTAAAGTATTTATGTATACTGAAACATCTAAGATCCAGATTATGTTGATGTATAATATAAAACTATTACTAATAATTATCATTTTAATCAAAGTGAAATCCAAGCAGGGTTTTATATATTATTCCAAATCCCTTTTAATTAGATTCTTTACTCATTTTCCGCATCATTTATCTTTTATTGAGGATAAAATTATAAGATATATGATTGCGGTGACGTTGAAGCAAGTTTGAAAAAGAAAAAAAATGATCGTTAGATCAAGGTTTAAGTTTATAAGCTTTTCATGTAGAAATTTTATACACAAATCCGTCTGAGGTGACCATATAAAATGCCTACTACATATATACCTATAACATACATTTTATTTCTTAATTTTATTAATTTTTTCCACCAAGATACTTTTTACTGTAATCATGTAAATTCCTTCTGTAAATAAAAAACTATTTATTTTATAAAATTGTTCATAATTTCAATCTCATGTATCTCCTCCCTACATTCTGAATTTTTATACTCCCAAATGGTTCAGAAAAAATTAGTTATTATTAGTCAAGCATGTAATATTGACATAATAAAAAATGGAAAATTAACAATGAAAAGGGAGCCTTAATTTTGTTTCCGATTTTTTTGTTCTTTTCGGCTTTCCCTGAAGGAACGCGAAGAAGTTGCGGCTACACGGCCGATCTCTCCTGCGACCTCGCGGATTGCGAACGTGATCTACGAGAGAGGTAATAGTATGGCTCGGGAGAGGAAAAAGTTGAAGAGCGCGAGACGCGCGCGCGCACCACCGAGAGAGAGGAAGCGCGCGCGCTGTATCTGAGGAATAAAGACGGATGAAGGCCCGAGCAGGTGAATGAACTAGTCGATCGCACGTACTCGCTAGACTGGTGAGATCACATATTGCACTGCCAGATATTTCAGATCCGTCGGTTATATGCTTCGTCTTCTACTTCATCCCAGCCCTCTTTATGCGGCCAGAGAGGGCAGGGGGGGGGGGATAAAGAAGATGCTGAGGGACAAACCGAGCGACATCCCCGTCGTGCAACAGAGACAACACACCTCGTTGGCATCCTTCTCTATCTCACATTCTATCTCTGTCTTTCTTCTCGGCAGCTTTAGCCTGATCGTCGTGAGATCGTTGCCGATTGAATGAATGATCTGGCGAGAAAACGCATTCCCTTCTGCTCCGAGAGTGGAATGACGAGAAACAACGTGGGCCGCTCGCGCGCAACCACCGATGAACAAAGAGATGAACGCGCGCGCGAGAGAGCCTCCTTTTTCCTTCGATCGGGTCAGCCTCTCCATCAGCGTCCACCAGGGCAAACAACAATACCCAAGCGCCGTCGACAGTGTCCAGAGAAGTACCAGCCACTCAATGAATGACGCGATCGCGAGAGCTGCGCCCCTGAACAGTTAAACTACCTTCCTTCGCCATTATTCAACTTCTTTTTTCTGCCTACGTTCATTGCATTCAAGCAAACGTGTCAGGAATGTTGGGATTTCGCGCGTTTCTAACCACAATCATTGGAACCTGAAATGAGTTCGTTAGTTCGTAGTCTCGTCATTGCGACGTAGCGAAATAAAGTGTCATTTCAACGGTACTCTATGAAAATGACAGTAGATATAGATAGAATTTCGATGATTTTGAACTATTTAGATGTTTTTTTCAAAAGGAAAAAAATAATATCAACTTTATACAGTCAATTTCAAACACTAACGCACATTTAATGTAGATGCTATTGAATACTAAAAATTAATTCGTTCAAAACCTAAACATCATTTAAATAACTTTTGACTTAAAATATGTAATTTCGAATATTTGTTAAAAAAGTGTACAAGTACAAGTACAAGAAAAGTCATATATTATTTTCAACCTTTGCCAAAAAATGATATTATGTATTTCTTTTTAGAAAAGCATTTTCTTCAAAGTAGGAAAACACTTCTTTCCTTATAGAGTATAAAACAGTATGTTCCTTCTTCCAAAGATTCAAATCACTTTGTACAAAGTTTAGAATCACGTACAATCATAGACACTTTAAAATTGACCTTTTGATGATATTCAAAAACTGATTTCAACTGGGTCGCGAATGAAATACCACTGCGAATTCGGGGAGAAAGTGACAGGTCATTTGAAAACGACGTTCGAAAGCAGTATGCGCGGCTTTTATTTATTCGTTCGACGGCGGCACTGGACATGTTTTGTTGTTTGGCTTCAAAAAGTCACTTGCGTCCAAGCGAAGCGAAGTGATGTTGTATCTATGTAAATTTCAGCCACTCTGTATTCGCTAGAAATTCATAACTATCGCACGCGACTAGCATGAGCCACGATTAACCGAACGACCATTGGCACTAGTAAAATAGTGCGGTCGGTCAATGTCCGCTCGTGAGAACGGAATGTAATGTTTCGTTGCTTCTGAAGTCATTCTTTCAATACGGACCAACGGCCATTTCTTCCGGCAGATCCGTTATTTTTGCCGAGAAGGAAAAATGAGGTCTTCTGTTGGCGCTCCTCTCGTCGAAAAGTGAAATTCCCCAACTTTGCGATCATCATCACGAAAATTACACCCGAGACAAAACGACGCAACGCTTTTAAAATTTCGTTAGCAGCGTCGCGCTGTCTCGCACCCTAAAACTAAAGAGATCATCCGGTCAAAAAAAGAAGAAAAAAAAAGAGAGAATCGAAAAATAAAACCCAAACTAGTTACCAAGTTTGTACCATGAGTTTGTGTTGGAGTCGTGGATTTAAATACACATATGTAGGTCCAGTTTAGGACCCAAGTGTATGGTTAAATGCATTTATTAAAACACTTGAAGCAGCCGCTAATACGTATCGACTTTTTATTCAAAACTTCACGAAACTACCGGTAAAACTGCTGTTATGATAAAACACGAAAAAAATAAGTTAAGACAATCTGATACATGGTATTTGGTTTCAACGCGCGGTTATACATTGTTGCCGACAGCGGCTTGACTTTTAAATTCAATTCTTCGGCGAAACTTTTTCGAAACGAATTTTCTCTATCATTGGAATTCGAATATGCAGATATACGGACATAAATTTCTTGTTCAATGTCTACAGTTTAACACATTAAAAATATGTTCATTTTTTCTATTTATTTTATTCAACTAATTGGCACTTTTATTTTTTTATAAGCGTATCATTTTTTCAACGAATCTCTGTACTTATTTATTTTCTCGTTTGTAATTGTTAATTGTATAATACCATTCAAAGAATCTGATCTTTCGATTAACTCGTTAAAACAGTTTTTCATTTCATTTGAACAATTAGATGTTGTAATTCAATGAAATATCTTCTTATGCATTGGTATTTCAAATAGATATATTTGAACGCACATATATTAAAAGCACTATTTCTCTATTTTCGTCATCATCTCCCATTTCCAAAATATTGTGTACGATGTACTTATGGTAAATTCAATTTGTTCGTATAACTCAGCTCGTTTTGGTATACGATTATATCGTAATAGATGCAAATGCAATATTCAATTTTGTCATTTAGAATTTAACATCGGATATACTCTCCAATACATGATTGTAATATATTACGGTATTTCGCGACAAATCAAATGATATAATCTTGATTTGATTTGGAAAAAAAAGATTATTTTGTATTTTTTGATGTGATCTTTTCTTTAAAATGAAATATATAATTTTGAATAAGAAAAATTTAGTACAATCATTTAAAAAATCAATTATGCATATATAATGTTTTACAATAAACGTAGTTAAACATTATTAAAAAAAACTCGACAAACTTTATGTTGAGTTCATATGCAAAAGTAGTCGTCCTTGGTTGTGCGATTAGATAAAAGTAAGGAGCATCTAACATTCTGCTAAAGCGAAAATGCATTTTCGTAATTGAAAAACTTAACATATATGTACGCTTAACATATATGTTGTGGATTAATTGAAAATAAATTAATTTATATTTTATAAATGAATGTAGTATATTTTAGGTTAGTTAGATTTTCGTATCGAATTTAAGTTTTACATTATTCTTGTTATCAATATTAATTAACAAACCTTTCTAAGAGTTCATAATTAGTATATTGTACAACTAGTAGGAGAAGTTGGCGATTCCACGAGCGTGTGACGTCACACACGCTCCTGTGTCACCAACTTTTTCCACAAGTCGTACACAATATTTTTTCCAACAAGGGTATGAAAAATGGCCTGTTTTCTCAACGTATTTTCAGTGGGAAAAGAACCTCTTTTACCACGCATAAAGGAAATAGGTTACTTTTCCCACCGAAAACAGTTGAGAAATAGGTCACTTTTCATGCGCGTGTTGGAAAAATTGCATTTATTATTAAAAAGAATAACAGATCCACCGAAAATCAAATAAATTTTGTATTTAAAGTAAAATTGTGTAATTGCTTATAACATAATCTTAATCTTAATAATATGGAAGTTTGATATAATTACATTTATTATTTAATCGAACATTGTTCTCAACAGTTTTGCATATCACTGCAAGTAGTCTTAAAAATTTAAAAATTGTGTGCTTAAAAATGGTTAAATATGTTGAATTATAAAAGTACCGCAAGAAAAGAATTGCGATTAAATATGCAAAAAACTAATAGTAAGTATGCAGGGTTGATCTTATGGTCTTATGATTTCGTGGCGTTAATCGTGGCCGGTGGCCCCGGGACTCGGAGCTTGCCTTGGCGTTGGAGGAATGCGAGACGGGCAAATCGCGGTCGGCCCGCTTGCGCCTCGTTCCCATGCATTCCTTGCCCCCTCTTAGTCTCATCTTACTGCTGCTGTTACTGCTACTACCGCCACCCCACCCCTTTAGCAACACTCCCCCCTGCCTCTCTCTCTCTTTCCTCCCGCTTTTTCTCTCTCTTTCTTTATCTATCTTTCCATCTTTGTCTGTTTCTCTCTGTCTTTCTCTCTTCGCCGCGTACATATTCTCCGCTACCCTCTCGACCGCGATCCTCTCTCGATCCTCCTTTTCAAACCAAGAGTTTGACTCCTTTGGCACAGTCAAGCCAAAGCAAACCTCTTTGCTTGTTCTCCTTCGGGAACCATTTTCCCGGTTCTTTCTGCTCTTTCTGATCTGCAAAATTGATGAACCCACAATGATGAACATTTTTTCTTATAGAACGTCACTTGATGTCCCAAATTAAGGGACCTGAAGATCTGAACATGCTTTTCGTTCTGTAAAACAAACTGGTCCATCAATTACTTAAATTACATATGAAAACTTACATATGAAATTTTTATTCTATCATGTATTCAGCAGTAATAATGTCTTTATTAATTCTGTTGTGTCGTGTTAATTTGTTAAAATGAACTGTAGTTACGATGAGCTTTATGCATTGTTTCTCAATATTTTTTTATTATTTAAAACATAAATGATTCATTTTGGGAACATTACTTTCAACATTCACTAAGCATTATTCAATTTCACAGATTCGACGATTGAATCTGCAGAAATGTTTCCACGTAAGTAGTTCGTAATTTAAATAAGACTCGATGCAGAATACTAATGTGCAAATTAAATTTTCAGATGTTTCATTTTTAACAAGAGACGACGACAAAAATAAGTTCATCATATATTTATATTAGAGTCATTAAAAGTTAAATCCACAAGTAAGTCCTTTGAAAAAAAAAACTATAATATCAACAAATATGCAAGTAAAAATAAGAAAAACTTTGAACATAATTTAAAAACATCGGTGATTTCTGCTAGCGAGAAAATAACGAAGAAAAAAGTACCGCGAGCGCTCATTTTGAAATACCATTTTCATTTAAATTTCTTTACATATTGAAAACGGGCTCTTCTTTTTTTTTTTGTAAATGACTCTTACAACTTGTTACACTTTAAGCGTAATCTTTGCGACATCTTTGACTTGCTCGACTTATTAAATATTTTTATTGGCCTACACAAAAAGGAGGAAAAAGCCGCAACAAATTTTAAACAGTTTGCTGCAAAATTTATTGATTATGAATTAAGACATTTACGACACCTTCGACTGCTCCAACAACTGGCATCCACCAATCTCAGAAAGTATAAATGTCGTTTCAGCGAAGCGGCGACGTTGAAATAAGTCATTAACTAAACTATTTATAAAAATGATTAGTATTAGAAATGTGTCCATCGATCTGTAACTGTAAATCGTCTGCAAATAAATTCTCCCATCCTTCTCATCTACGATATTCTAACAGCTAATTCAATAATCTTGCAAAGCAAATTCAATCAATCTGCTCTACTAATGATCAGTCACATATTTCTTTTATTCGTCTGTAATGTTCAAAAAGTGTGGATACAAAAACAAACGAACGAATCATGAAATGATCTGAACAGAGTGGAAAAATATTTCAGCCAATCTTTCTTTAAGGCTCCAGTTTATAGAAACGATGGCAAAGTTGTCGTCTCGGTGTATAACGGCCTCGGTTGTTCGTCTGTTCCAAGTAAGCTATGCGGCGCGCATGCGTAATGCCTTTGCATTCCAAGCATTGCTCGTTGATACAATGTGCGGCGCTGCAGTGACGGCAAATCGGCTGGGGGCCCATGGTGTACCATCCCGTTGCTGCTGATGCTGCTGCTGCCGCTGCTGCTGCTGCCTTCCGTCTTTCCCCACGAAAGACGTCGCTTGAGCATTTCGTTGGCAATCGTGAGCTAGGCTCCTTGCTTATCTTCTTTTTTGCGGTGTGTGTGTCTCTCTCTCTCTTTCATCCTGGTGCGCTGCTTCCCCCTGGTCCCGGGACGACGAGGATCCGCAAACACGACGATAACCGCACACCCATGAAGATGAAACCGGATAACGCGTCTTTCGTTTTTAACCTATTCCATCGACAATCTCGAAAGCCCGCTTGGAATAGGGAAAAGCATTTGAAATTAACACATTGCAAATAATACGATTGTGGGGGTCCCCACCTTCACATCGACTTTTTCCAAGAAATCCAACAGAATCAAGCCTCAAATTCCTATGGATGATGACGATGAGCGATTTTAGGTTAATTTATCTTTAGCAGAGAGCGATGTGCAAATTACTGAAATGAGAAAAGATGTTGCGACTTGTAGAATGTCACTGGCTTGGTATCGCGGCTATTTCCGAGAAGTTAGCCGCGAATGAATTTGCTTTTTGGATGATTATTATAAAGCAATGTATACGAAGCAGCGGAAAGATGATTATCATTCATAATCATGCTTCGCAGAATAATGAGACAATAGGAAGGCGCCGCTGTTCGTCATCGATAGAAATGAATGACGGATTGAAAAGAGACCTACCTACCTACCTAGAGATAGACAGATGCTAACACGGAGATAGAGAAGAAGAGAAGGGAAGGAGAGAAGAGACGAAATTACGCGATCTCGCATTCTTCTTTAGTATCTTGTAATTTTACGTGACTGTAAATTCTCAGATAATGAGTATTGATAAAAACGAATGGCGTCTGGGCTTTAATATGTTGCGCCGCCGCGGACAAGACGTGGCAAACAGAATTTACGGCCGGTTCCTTTCCATCGGCCTGGAGAAATCTTGGCCGCTTGAATCGCGGCATCCCTCGGCTATATACGACTCCGAGGACGATCATCACGAAATCACACGACGATTGTTTCGTCGCCGTAGTCGTCGTCGCTGTACTCTCGTTGTCGTTGACTTTTTGGCATACCTTCCGCTGGTGCTAGTACGAAAAAAAAAGAAGAAAAAAACGAGTCGAACGAACTTGTTGCAGAAACTTACGGTTCCACGACTTTTGACGGACGCGCGCGCAATTCCACCGAGTGGATAATAAGCGCCCCGCGTAATTTTAACTTTTAAAATTAATTAAATGTGTCCATCATATGTGCATATACATATACAATGTTGAATCTTGAAATGCAAGTTTTGTAAACTCAACCTGACTCTCTTCAACTCGACACATGCACAATTTTGCAGACGCGTACAGGACCTGCATAACGAATGATAACACTTCACTCTCGTGTGCTTTTGGAAACTATCATTAAATATTAATTAAAGTTTCTGTCAATTTTTTCGCCTCTGCAAAGGCAACGTAAGATTAAACCATTTTAAG
The DNA here is from genome assembly GCA_022817425.1 of Gryon sp. ZL-2020. NCBI lineage: Eukaryota > Metazoa > Arthropoda > Insecta > Hymenoptera > Scelionidae > Gryon > Gryon sp. ZL-2020. The sequence goes on from JABFPJ010002002.1 coordinate 20,033, forward strand.
AATTTGTACAGGCTTTCCCATGTTTACAAATAAATGATCATTTTAAAATTAGTTAACATTAAAAAGAAATTAAAGTGTACACTTAAAGTGGTAACTTTACCATTGCAGTAGTAACTTTTAACGCACAGTAGAAAATTTTACTGTTAAAGTAATTTTTAATGCTAACTGTTTTACCGTTCAGTTATTTCAATTAAATCAAAGCCAAGAGTATAAGTAGTTTCAGCAAGAATAAAATAGACATAAATTCAGAGCCAAATTGACTTTACGAAAATTACCACGATGAATTCAAAAATTTGCATCGTCAAATAACGTGAAAATAGATGTACCGATGAAATTCAACGAGTAAATTATTGATAAGAAACGGTATAAGTTAAGTATTCAAAGGTTGTGTTTAAGCTACCAATGTAACATTCCTTCATTTCATCTTAAACGTTTCTGCCGCATTACTTTGACCCCTCGCGTCTACGTTCCCAGGCGTCGCACAAGAGCGCCAGAGTCGTGATGTCATTACACGACAATGATGCGTGAAATACTAAAAGAAACAGGAGCACGTGCACAAGGAGTACGGCAGCGGCGTGCAGGAAGTCACCATTCTTCCGTACACTTCCTTGACTATTAGCGCACGTCGGAATTCACTTTTCAAGTAAAGCGATAAGCTTCACGCAAAGTAGTCGCAATAAAGATAAGCAAAAAGGGCGCAATCTGACGTAAGATATAATCTGCAATGTTAACTGATAGTGATAACCTAAAGGGCTTTTAGAATAACGACGCGAAATATAAGGTTTTCTTTCTTTTCTTTTCTTTTTTTCTTTTTTTCTTTCTTTTTTGTTGTTTTTTTTTAAATCTTTTTTTGTTGCTGAAAACCACACGAGAGGTGAAGACAAGGTAAGCTGGCCAGCTTACGTGTGTTTGTTTTGGTCGGTACGATTTCTGCGAAGGAACGGGGATCGATAAAACCGGCAAAATCGAGTCGTTAAGAAAAATGCATTCCGAGGACGGGGCCCACGCTAAATCGGGTTAAGTGTCTCGAGACTCGCTCGTTGAGGCTCACGGTTGTAATCTTTGTGCGAGACAAGGATGGTAAGTTGTGCGAAAGGAGGATAGATAAACGAAAAAAGGCACAAGGTGAGCAGAAAAGAGAAAAGAAGGAAAGAGAGGGCCGCGGTACGGTGGGCACTGATCTGTTCGTCGGTATATAATAAGGCAGACGAGAGAGGATAGCGCTGAAATGAGATGGTTTCGTCGGCAGCTTTGTCCGGCGCCATGTTTAGCATAGCACCACCTCATCTACGTGCCACGCCAAGGAGGACCATGTAGTTTCTCTCTTTTAATACACGTTTTTCTCCTTCTTGGCCGCAGCTTCTTCGTCTTCTGCTTCTTCACCGTCTTCTTCGTGAACTTATTCATTCGTTCGACTCTTCTCTTCATCTTCTTCGCCTTCATATCTCTTCCTGCTGCTGATCTTTTTTCAACTTCACCTCCGCCTCCTCCTTCTTCTTTTCTTAGCTCAATTTTTTTCATTTATTTTTCACTCTTTTACTGTCTCTCTTACAGTATCTTTCTCTTTCTCTAGCTTCCCCTTGGTAACCCAGTCGCCACCCATCTCAACTTAAGCATGTATACAAATCAGTTTCTCGCACCCTTTGTGATAGTATTCCTACCGTTGAGGACCGGTATTTACGCAAAGTTCGCAGGGGAAGCTCATTTAAAAATCAAACAAAACAATGAACC
>JABFPJ010002003.1:0-21761 GCA_022817425.1 Gryon sp. ZL-2020
TACACTCACAGAAAGGATTATTTAAAACTAATAAAAATTAGGGTTAAAACAACTAAATTTTATTTATTTTCAATAAATATTTCGTTAAAAGAAATAAAATTTTAGTTGATTCAACTAAACCTTTCTCTGGGTGTATTTGTTTTATTTATCTCTATATGGTATCCCCATTAGGCATAATCCCTACGAAATTTCTATGACATCCTTCTTTTGGGGTGGGGGAGGGGTGGTTTTTTGTCTAAAAATCAAGAGTATGTATCGCAAAACATAAACACACTTATTATATTATTTATAGTATGTAATATATATTATAGTACTATATATTATATATAAATAATATATTATATATATTATAATGTACCTTTAATAATAAAATTTACTTTTTCATTTATTTTTGTAGTTTAAAGTTAAGTTATATGATAAATATAAATAATATGAAAAAATATAAATATCTGCAATGAGGGTCATATTCCACTGCAGCAAAATAATGTCAATAAACGATAATCAAGATTTGCGAAGAATTGAACAAATGAGGTAATTAGTATAATAGCCTAAAACACGATTTATCAGGGAGAATCAACACACCGGGCTTTAAAGTTGAAAATAATTATGCTGTGGTTGACGCAGCAAATCATTCAGCCTCTCGCACTTGCTCAAATTTGTCTTTTGCGCGCGCTGTCAGGGTTAACTGCTGTCAACGTCGTTTTAGGCGACGATTAATCGTTCCAATTACGGTGATTTACTAATCGGGTGTAACGATGGGTCGAATGGGAGTCGCGAACGTGGAGAGTGGCTGGGTTTTGCTCGCTATCGTTGTCTTTATCTTCGGAGTCGTGACTCGCTGCTTCGCTAATGCATTCAGGGACACACTTGGCTAAAGTGCTATTGACACGCACGATTGTCTGTCGGGAAGGTTAATGTCATTACCGGATCGCGTGCCTTTTAAGTGCTCACGTCATCTATTAAAGCCAGATCTTTTAATTAAAAGAAAACGCTTGACGACTCCACAATAACATTTCCTGCTTCACAAAGTCGCTTATAAATTGGTCGATTATCGATTCGAGAACCAAAGGGCTTAGGTATCTTGATCAAAGTTTTTTTTTTATTCGCTTTTCGTTACTTCCTGTTCCAGAACTCAAACATTGTTTATATTTGAGAATATATAAACAATTACGAACACGCGTTTTGTGTACTTGGGTTATGTACTTTCTAACGATCTATTAACTTATGTTGTTTTACATGATAAAGCGACAAGACAATCGCTTCTTTTAATATTGGAACCTATCGTTTTTTCATTGGGCAAGTTGAGCGAAAAGACTAAAAAATTACTTTTGTACGTTTCATTATATAATGTCAAATTAGGTAAGTTTTACCGGATATGATAAGTCAATTTTATTTAAGAATATTTTTGCGATTCATTTAATGATGGCGATTACTTAACGAAGTCCGTGATCACTTTTAATGTCTATTACGTGTTTATGGGACTAAATTTATCTTAGTTCATTATAAGTCTGCATCATAAAACTAGCGAGGTCAAGTTCACCGGGTATAAAGCGTTTGTTATCTAATATAACATTTTATTTTAACATAGCAAATGGTATTAAAACATTTATGATCAATGTTGTCGTTATTCGGGAATAATGTGAACTCGAGAAAGTTCAGTTCGGTTCAATTAAACAGTTAAATGCGTAATTTATCGAGGATTTCGTTTCTAGGTGGCTCCTACAGAACGGTACATCAAAGTTTAAACAATCTCAGAGAAAGGATGAAAATACTCATAAATTTGGACTGTCCAATTTCACAATTATATAATTAAATTGTGGATTATAAGATAATTTAATATATTCAATTCAATCATACGATAGAATACATACGTATTTATTTTGACGTTCAAATACAAATTACGGGAATAATGCACTGAAAAAATGCGTACCAAATCAGTAGCTAAAGATTATTATTATATATAATATACACTGCGATATATACATTAAAAGTTATAATAAGATACAACTATTTAAAAAAATAATTCTGGAAGAAAACATTCAAAACGAATTTTGAATTCGTTTTGAATTTTTATGTATGAGTTGAGTAAAATTTCGTCAAAAAATTTCGTATTAATGATACTAATAACAATAAACTTTAAACGATAAAACTTAAGATGTATTGTATTTTTCCGTTTATCCAAATTTTTAATGTATACATTTGTTCAAACAATAAATTTAAATTTTAAATTGTATTTAATCATGTGATAATAATCAATTTGTCATTTCATTTGAATTCTATTGATTCCTTCCAATTTTTAACATTAAGTGGTGTTTTTTTTTAATTTTATGAATTCCTAAAAGTGCTACAAGTTCACCTCGCTTAGTATACACCGTAAAATATAAGTATTTTGGCCGATTTTCTACAATTCAGTATAAAATGTTCTTAAATAAATGTAGTCGATTTTAATTTATATTACGCAACAATGAAGATGAAATCGGGAATTCTCGCGGTTACAAACCTCGCCTTTGACTCGGTTTGTAAGCTCCACTCGGGAAAACGAATTCACGATTTCATCTCCCTTTTTTCCGATTTCATCTCTCGTGTCCCTTTGTAACCTTGCGGTTACAAACCTCGCCTTCGGTTTGTAAATTCCGCTCGGAAAAACGGATTCCCGATTTCATCTTTCTTGTTGCGTAATATACTATAGTTTTTTCTTAAAAAAAAATGTTTCTTATAAAGTTCAGTAAATTTTATTGTATACTTTTCTAACTTTCATTGGTATACATTTTACCGAACTGTTAATAAATATTATTTTAAACTTTGCAATTATTTCTGTACTAATGAATAGTTCAGTAATTTTTAAATCTTTTTTCTATTTTTTTCTGTCTGCAAATTTTATTTTGCGTATATTTCATTAAGAATACAAATTGTTTTTCTTTTACTTTACGCTAAAAGAGATTATCATAAAAAGTGATATTTAAACTTGTGTAAAAAAATGAAAATCTTTAAAATATAAATTAGAATTAAACATATATATTCTATAAAGTCTTTGATTAATCCTTATTAATTTCACATTGTGTATAGAAATGTCTATTTAACAATCGAACGTACAATCACGTATCTTGAAGGTACATAAACATTGCAATCAAAAGGTACTTGCAGATAAATTTCTTAATGGTATTGATTAAATCGAGTTAGGTATAGTCAATTAAATTGATTATATCGAGTACTGTGATAAAATGCAAAGATGATATCTCGAATCGTACAATTGTCATAATATATCGCAGATTAGCGGTACGCGTAGTAGTCGCAGTTCCCAGGACACAATACATTCTTGAAATGTTTCGGAACGGCCGGTTAGACTGCACACGTCTCGGTAACGGTGTCTCCCACTTACGCGCAACTCGTGTGCGATAGATCCCACGCTAATAATTTTCTTGGCACGCTATTCGAGAGACGTTTTAACGCGCAGACTTTTCATTCTCTCCTACTGTCTCCTTAAGAATCACTTAACACTACAACTAGTAATTAAGATAGATTAAAGATGTACAAAAATTGATCAAAATATAAACATTGGTTTTTTTATAAGAAAATTGTTAAATAAAACAATTTTCAACAACAATTATAAATTTCAGTACAATTGTAGTAATTGCGGTGACTTACATATAATTGTTTTTTTATATGCTTTTATTGCATTAAATTTTGCTTTATTTATAAATTTGTATTGCATTGAATTTGCTTATTAAATTTTTCTATGTAATTTTCCAATGTATACATTTAAACATATTAAAATATAACCAAAAAATCATGAGCGAATATTAATTAAATTGCTAGTAGTAGATGTTTCAATTAAACTTTAATTTTTGAGTTGAAAGATTAATTAACTAAGTCGTTCCATTTATATTATATATTAAAATCAGCAGGAGGTGTAGTTATTTCCTGAGGTACTGAATACATTGATACTTGAATATAATTTTGATGAGCATTAATTTAATTTGTGCTTTTTCTTACTTGTTAAGAATTTTTTTTGTTTTATATAAAAAATGAAACAAGTAATTTAAATTAAGTATCAAAAGAATTATTTATTATATACACTAATTGAATTATTTTTTTGCATGTTAATTTTTGGTATCCAAAATAATTTTTGCATGTTTAATTATAGTATAACACATACGTAAAATAATTGTAAAAAATGTGACGAGGAGCAGACAAACTGTAATTTCGCGTTACTGACAAACATAATTGCCTATTGTTTTCGAAATAGTTTATTAGACTTACGGTTATAAGTTAAGCAATTCTAAAATTTATTAACGATCATCTGTATCTATCTTTTATCTTGTGCTTCGTGTTTCATGGTTCTTTCTGGTTGCTTTTTTTCGGCCCGTGGCATCACGAAACACGTCGGTGTCGTCGTTAAGATGCTCCATCCTTAAGGAGACGATTTGTCTCCGTTTCTTCACGTATATCGCGCGCACCGACCAAACATTATCTTTATCATTTGCGTTCAGTGAATGCGTTTCGTGCTCGTTATTCTGAGATTCGTAACCTGTGCTATTTGTCAAACTTAAGACCCCTGAAGATGACCGCGACTTCTCGATCGATCACGATGATCGCGATACCTATGACGTTATATGAATTCAAACAAAGTTCCCAGAATATAAATCTTCAATTGACGTTTGTTCCTGCATCGAGAAAATAATATTACAAAAGCTACATTTTATAAAGTCAAAATGCAATACATGATATAGCAAAGTTTTTAATAATAAATCTTTTAAATTGTGTAGATAAAGGTATAACAAACATCAATTTTTATCATGTAATGATTTTCTAAAAAATGTTTTAATTTAATAATAGCAATCAATTTCATAGCAATGGCTAACTGTTTCTTTTTCATTCTCTTCTTTTTTTCAGAAAATTTTTTCCTTTTTCTTCTCTTCTTCTGTTTTCTGCGCGTTCTTTTTCAGGTTTCGGACTGAGGTTAGCAAAAATGGCTTCGGTGAACGATAAAAGCATCGATTTATATGTTAATGCAATGTGCATGCGTCTTCAGAAAAAAATCAACTCTTGAAGTTAAGTTACAATGTTTGTTATTGAATTCTTTCATAAAGCAGATTATTTTACAGAACCTCAATGATAATGTTCACATTGAAAAATAAATTACCATGACAATTATTAATTAACAATTTTTCTATTTGAAAATACATTCAAATAATTTAATTTGCGCACTAAATGTACAAATAAATTTTTGTATATTGTGAATAAAATGTACAATACAAAATGAATTTGTATAATTAAATATGAGAAGGAATATATGATTTTAAGAAAGACTATAAACTGTTGCATATTCAGTATAAACGTGTACAATTCTGACTATAACCATTCAACTACCCAGACGTTAAAGCCTAGTAAAATCTCTCGTTACGTTACTTTAATCGATACCCATTCTTTAACAAATATCGTGAATTCGTAGAAAACAAAACCTGTATTACTACTACAATTCGCAAGAGTTAACCGTATCAGTAATTGAAATTACGATACTCTTAAATGTTTCTCACTGTTGGAATAGAAGTTTTGTTCAGATATAAAATACTAATTAAAATGTTGCGTCTACATGGTTAAGTGGCGCATTTTCATTTGATTCGAGCGCAAAGCGGAAATATTTTGCATCTCAACCGAATGGCAATTGAAAGAATATAAGGAATAAGTACAATGGGAGATAAGTCGCGTGAATGTGAATATAAAGACTATAACTATCATGAATGAAAGCTTAGTTCAACGCGCAACTAACAAGTCACGGTCTGAGAATGATCGGCATAATTATCGCGTGGACAACCAAAGTCTTTCAACGTTATATTCCGCCCGCATTTCCTGCAGTCGTTTTACTTTTATGTTCATCGCGAAACTTTTTACTCCCATAATGTAACGTAACGTGAGCACGACGCGCGATCATTAAACAGCCTATTAATTTACGCGATATTACTTTAATTGATAATTATTTGTACATTTATCGTGTAAATGCTACTTTAATAGCTTCGATTATTGAAAAGTCGGATATGATTTATTTGCACAATCTTTTTTGTGTTGGTTCATTTTGCCTTCCGCCACTTTTAGAATTGAGAAATAAAACAAATATGAAAAACCAGTTAAACCGTTTTATCATACCATAAAATATGAATTTAGTGAGAATAGAGGTACTAAAAACTTGTTTCACTGTTAAATATTAACTCAAATGTCATTGTAACTTATTTTTTATCTTGTTGCATTTTACAAGTTTTATCTGTATCTACACTACTCCGACAATTTATCAGTATATTGCATTAAAGCGATGAAACTTACATAGTTTATCGCTTAAGTGTTGTTTAAGTTAAATAAGTTGTACTTTTTACGTATCTTAGTGTACAAATGAAACATACACTTTTCTCTTCTTCTTCTTTTTCTTCATCATTTCACTTCTTACCATTTATCGGGAGAATGAAATGCTTTTTTCAACTAATATCGTATTTAATTTTTTTGTCAATATTTTCTTAATTATGCTCTATTGTAATGTTGTTCTTTTTTCTAGATTTTGTACTTGAATGAGATCGTAGTACTATAGATAATAATATTCAGATATTAATTTCATGGGCAAAAACATTTCTTTTCTGGGAAGACATAAAGGAAGAGAGTAAGGAACAAGTAGGTGGTTTTTGTACAAAAACTGTACTATTTATGCAGCTTGTGTTCGGGTAGCGTGTCAAATGAATGTAACGCATAATAACATGAGTCTATGACGATACGTACTGACTTTCATATCCACGCAACTCATTACGGTAAATGATGTTACAGTATCCCTTCGATTGCTCGCGCGTTCTCTCAATGCACGCTGCGGCGTAGTACATTAGAATCAAACGATAATCACTGCTGCCTCGCTCAAGTGTAGATTATTACGTAAGAAAGCTCAGCATCATCAAGTGATTTGATTATGATCATTACATGTCGTGCAAATTTGTACTACAAAAAATTTGCACCTTATCAAAACATAGTAGAACTGCTTTTAACATTTAGGACACTACACGCAGAGCACAATTAATCTAAAAATTTTTGTTTAATATTGAACATTTAGTAGTACAAGGTAAACTTTCTGTAAACCAAGGACGCGAAAAATTATGGAACTTTTCAATGAAATATTATTGAAAACTCATAAAAATTTCGTGAAAAAAATAATAATAATTTTTAATAAAAAGTTCAGTAATTGTTCGCAAAATTTTGCAAATGTTCTTGTACTACTGACGGTTCAGTACATTTTTAATTTTAAACAAATGTTTATATTAATTGTGCTCTGCGTGAATAAATATATTAAAGTTAAAATGACAATAACGGTTATTAATTATATCGATTTACTTTTATTAAATATAATATAAATATAAATCATATAATATATAAATATAAATAAAAAATATAAATCAAATACATTTCCAATGTACAATAAAATTATCTTTTGAAGTTATTTCTTAATAATAATGGTGAAATAAAACATGAAATCGGATGCCAAATTTTAATGCTCATTCATTTGTTGTGAATTCATTCAACTTTATTATAATTGATTATAGCGAACAATATTTTTTCACTTTTTATTCATTATTTCAATTATTCAGAGTCTCGAAAAGTCATTTTTTTAACACGAACTTCATTATATTTGATAAAAAACATTTTTGCAATATATTTTTGCAATAATATTACTTTAATATAATTTTTTAAAGTTGTATTCAATATAAGTATAGCTGTTTATGTTTAAGTAAATATTTTTAAATTAAAGCAGAACTTTTGCTTTTAGGTATCGTTTTCATTCAAAAGAATTCATGTAAAAGTTTCAAATTAAAACACTTTACATGCAAAAGAAAATGCAAAAAAATAACACAAATTAAATGGTTGATTAATAAAAAAGTAAAAATAAAAAAAAAATAAATATTACGACGAAGGTGACACAGATAATTGGTCCGTGAAATCTTTAATTGCGCGATAAATGGACAGGTATCGGTAAAAGCAACAAAGTTTTACGATGAGATTCGAATAAATTGGCGTCGTGTTTTATGATGAAGTTGTACGGTCTTTCACACCGCTCGACTGAATATCGAATCTTCGACATGTGAGTATTCGAATATAACGTGCTAACACGCGCTGTTTCGTCTTCGTAAAATCGAGAATAGAAACACGTTGATTTTTTTCAGGACACGGCAATGTACTCTTGCGTTGGAATTCTGACGGTTTTGTGTGTAGAAAACGAGGCGACATCATTCAGCCAAATGTAAATACGTAATTTACCATGTTTCTAGCAATGTTGTGGATTAGCGCTAACGTAATCGTATGCTTAGTGAATATTTCATGAAGAACGCAAAAAAAAAAAAAAAAAAAAAACATACGATGACGGAAAAAAAATAAGAAAAAAGAAGTGACACCTGTTCGAAAACCGTTAGCATGTACTTGTTCGACCTCTTGAAAAGAGAATAAGCCGCGACTGGCATTTTGATGTAAATTGAAAAAGCGGCCGCGCTCATTGAGAAGTATAAATATTATAGCCAAGTAGCACGCACATGCGTTGCGCCTGGATTTGAAATTAGTACACAATTTAGGGGAAAAAAGTCAATAAATTATTTAAGTCTTTTTCGTAATGCTCAACGAAAAGGAGAAAACGAACATTGTTTGTGGTGAATGCATTTTTTAACTGCATGGCTGCTCTTCAAAATGGTGAAACGGAACGCACGGCGCTGTGAATGACCGCCGAGATCGCCCTTTTGTTTGAGAGATTTCGTTTTGACAGGACCGCTCTCTTCGACTCGGATTTATGACTGGGAACAGGAAGTCGATGCGAAGCCACGCACACCAATCAATTTACCTGCATTTTTAACTAAGTTGCATTTTAGCTTTCCACTTTTATATTCAAGCTTTTTTTTATGCATTAATCTTGTTAATCTATAAGAACCCGTAAATGGATATGATAATTTTATTATCATTCTATATATTGAATTGTTGGAAACATTATCATTGTAAATGTTTTTATAAATATATTGTGCATTGAGGAAACAATATTTTTTAAACGCAAAAAAGTATGGTTTAAGTCATTCACGGCTTTTCATCTTTTGCTGTCTCGGTGGGAGTCACGTGACAGTTATGCATATCTATGAGTAACCCATTTCAATAACATTAACATGCTGTCCCTTCTCTGTTTCTATATATCTGTGAAATTGGTGAGGGGATACCGAAATAACTGTCAATTTATCTTGCACATACGAAATATGACTAAATTGTAAAAAATAAAATATTGCAAAACATAATTTTAATATATTTGTCATAAATGTTAATATAATCAGTTCAGTTCGATCAAGTAACAACGTCCATACATGATTTATGAATGAAGGTGCTACGACGAACATAATATTCCCACGCTCGACACGGAAATGATATGATACAATCATAACACTTGATTTCAATCATTATATTTAATATGAAGTTTCTTAAGTATTTTGGTACCATAATTTTGGTAACGAAAATTACAATTATAAATTATTAGTATGAAAATATATGAAAAAATAATGCATATTTTAAAATATGAAAGTATAATACTTAATAAATTAATTCTTTAAATATTTTTTAATGTTTTTTTGATAATTGTAAATTTGTTGTACTCATTGTTAAATTTGTTAATTAAAACAACCATGTATATGCGTTCTAAGGCAACAATGTGAAATAATCAATTAACCGAAACAATATTTAAACTTGTGAAATAAATGCAAATTTCGTTGACATAACGCAACTTTTGTGTGAATATAATTCGTTTTAACTGTGTAAAGAATGAGAAGTATAAATTAACACAAGCTGATATATTCATTGACAGTAATCGCTGCACAGCTCAGTTTGTACATCATTGCGTCTATTAACAAGTCGACAGTACTAAGTAAACGTGTAATTACGACAGAAAAAAAGTTATTCACTCATCAGTTTGTGTCGCTGTCATTTCATTAGTAATGATTAATAGCACGGCTACTAATGGAGCATGTACTTACACCGCAATGACACTCTTTAGAATGCTATATCAGTCATTAAAAAGAAGCGCTTGTGTATTATTAAGATATTATAATCAAAAGATGCGCGCGATTCTTAAAGGAACGTTTAATTTCAGAATTGCCGTATTAAATTTCCCGTTACGCGTTACAACGACTACTAATGAAAATAATATACGAAGTTTTATATTACTTGAAATGATGTTTGTCCAAACGTCTTTACGATTGAGATGAATAAATATTATCACGAGTTTATTAGACGCAAAAGTAAACGTCCGAAGCAATTTGACTATAAGTTATAGCAACAATATACATAAACGCGTATATAGAACTTTGCGCGTTGATAATATCTCAGTGAAAATTTCATGTAACTATACCCAAGTATACACACTTTCTTACGCGCTTACTATGTCTGAATATGCCGATCGTGTCGATTGCCACGCCGATAAACACACGTATCTTTAAGTGTTTACGCGGTAATTTATCGCGCTAAATAATTACGTTATTAAAAGGTAATTTATTTTCGATTATTTTCGCCAGGGATAACAATCGATGATGGGTAGTTGTTATAATTAGTTTTTGTACAAATTTATGTTTCCACAAATGTTCTTCTTTTTTTTGAAAGAAATCACTTAATATCGTCATTTAAACGCAAGAGCATTAATAACTATGAAGTAACTCAATTTATTTTAACATCTATCCATCTCAGATTATTATAAAATTTCTGATAAAGTTAACTAGAAAATTTGCTTGATGTGATACTAATTTATATAGAAACATAATTTTTATTTTAACTTTATCCAACGTGTAACGTCGTATAATTTACTTTTTACGTTTTTAATTAAGAAAGTATGTTATTTTAATAAGACATAATATTTATGATCGAAAAAAATGTTTATACAGTTAAAACATAATTGTTTCAAGATAACGTAAATATAACTATGTATAATGTTAGTTTAATATGTACCTCACATAAAAGCAGAAAGATTGTGTGTATCATAGTGTAACATTCCCTTGATAATAGAACGTCTATGAATGTGATTTATATAAAAAAAGTTACATTTTCATGATAGTTTAATAATTCTTCGATATATATTTTGTAGCTGTTAATAATTATTTATAAATAACATTAAAGAAGAATAGTTTATGATTATAGAATGAAGAGAATCTGCGAGAGCCAAAATTGTTCGCATAAAAATTATCTCATCAAAACCAGTTTGTGATATCATAACTCGGACTCATGTATTAAATTCATAGATTAGTCATCTGGCACAGTGATGTGAAACGTCGTGACAAATTGATGTGAGCAGTCAAGTTTCCAAGCGCAAATTGGTGAATGATTTATCATAAGTATAAAATACCGTTGACTGTATATTATTAGAATTTCCAATTAACATCAAAGAGGAGTTCTTTCGTATGAATTAACATCGACTAATTTTAAAACTCAGATATTTTTTAATTTAATGCTTCAACATCTGGATAAAACGTCTTTGTGTAAATATCGTTGTTAATGAAAATGTTGTTTTTTCGGAAACATGCTCAAGTAACTAAGTTGTCCTATCAACATTTTGTTATCGTCATTTTAAACATATGAAAAAATTGTATATGCCATATTACTAGAAATATGGCGGCTTGTATTTCGAGCGAAAGAATGAATTTATTAAAGGAGCGACTTCTTTTTTCCGAGTGCGCCAGAAAGAATGGCCATTCGTAATTGGCGAACGTGTAATTATCTCCATTCGCGCCGTTAAACGAGCTGATACTCGAAGTTTCAACGTACCAGAGATTCCATCTTGAGATGAAAGACTTTCGAAAGTCGTTTACAATTCAGACATTTTTGTCTTGCTTCGTAAGAAATTTCATTAATGTTCTTTGTTTTCAGTCATCTTTGGACCAATAATTATAATACGCATATTTTCTCACACTGACGACATCGTCTCGGAGGAAGTGCCTTTTTTGCGCACTCATGAGAGTAAAATAATGTTACTTGCCACTGCGATTCTTGTTAATCACTTGGATTCATTGATATATCTTAAATTAAACAGAATTTGTTTTGTATTTTTATTAAATATTATTAGCATATGTTTGAATAATTATTTATTTTATTATTTTCAAACAGGAATCAATGTGAATAAAAACAAAAAAGAGAATAATCAGAAGAAAATTCAAGTAAATATTTAAATGAATTAGTAATTTTTATTAAAATCATTTCTCAAATATCAAAGTTATTTTTCTACAAAAAAAAAAAATATATTGAGTACCATAAAGTGTCATAATAATAGTTATTAAAATTACTTATTTAATATAATTGTTGATAAATGTACCATACACAATATAATAACAATATATTTACAAATTGACCACATTTCATCCTCTTTTAGTTCTCTTAAATCTATTTAATATAATGTATTTTTGTTTATTAAAGTTTAAACAAATTCTTATTCTTAACAATGATTATTTCAGACATTATTGTATGATATGATATCTGATTGAAAATGAATGTTAAATATCTAAGTCGAAGATGAAGGGAAATTATAGAAGGAGATAAAGCGGGATCGAGCCGAAAGCACGTGGAGGATCGAAGAGCACAAAAATTTGGTGAGGCTTGCAGACCGACCGCATTCCCTCCCCACTTCACTTTCTCGTACTTGAACACCTCACATCTTCGCCGCTCTTCTGTCAGTTTTGCCGGTGCCGAATATCGGCTAAAGCGACAGCGCGAGGGCGGCGATGACGAGAGACATGCACTGTGTACACGATGCCATACATGTGTGCAAATACACGTACACCCATGTGCAAGTTCATCATCAAACAAGCCAAGTCTTGGCATCGCACGCACACTTTGGCACATCATTCGGAAAGGCTTTCTCTTTGAACTGCAATTATCTTGTACTTTTCGGGCCAATATCCTCATATATATATGTACCTACATCTTACATGTGTTGCAAATATGTGGCTATGTTTCGAACGATTCATTCAATGAGATCAGAGTTATACATTTATACCCCTTTTTTTGGTCCGCTTATGATACCCAGGCATTGAAACGTGAGAAAAAACAACTTTTCGTCCTGCTGTGTAACTTTTCGAATGAACCAATGATTAATTTGAAGAGAACAATATTTGATTGTTGTTGCACTTGTTATTGCACAGTGTTTCCTTGTACACATAGTTCTCGCGTCTTTCACAAATTTTTCTTATATTACATCACATTTATCACTTTAAACAGTTAATATTTCATATATTTTTCATTTTGATTATCTACGATTTTCTATTTGGATTGATTATGATTTGGAACACGATATTTCTGCCGATTACATCAATAAATTATGCGATTAGGAATTTCAAAAAATAATTTGTAAAAATAAGAAAACAATTTCTTATTCTTTTTATTAAATAAGTAAATGCTTTATTAGGAAGAAATATTTATATTCATTTGTTGACTTAATAGAGTAATTACTATAAAAAAATGTTGATACTAATTAGTATCATTAGATGAATAAATGATTTCATTATTACTTTAGAATAAAATTAAATGATTTATAACATAAATGTTCAATTCTTTTTATCAACAAATTGCATCAGATAATTCATGAGAAATACACAAGTATTTAACTGTTTCGACGATTCCAATAATATATGACTATGTAAATTGATATGAACAATTATAAGTACCAATATATTAGATGTAAGTCTATATAGTCACATTAAGAGATATTACTTGTCACGGAGAATAATTCCGATTATGTATCTTATGTACATAAAAGTGAATGAACAAAATATCCTGCAGCATTTCTTTAAACAGTAACGCGTGAAATTGATAGATATTTCGTATCTGTAATTAATAGTTATTTTTCATTTTTTATGTAAATTAAATTTACATATCCGTTAGTCGACAATATTAATTAGATTTGTGTTTAAACATTTTAATCTTTGTATTAAGAAGTTTATATTATTGGAAAACAAAAATTATGTTAAAATACATGAAAAATACAATCAATATTAAATTATATTTTTATTTTTATATATTACTCCATTACGTCACAGTATATATCGGAAAAGATACTTCCTATTGCAGCTCAAGTGTAAGTCCTAACTGTTAAAACATGTTGGTATCCCATATTAGGGAATCATCCAACATGAGACAACATCTCTCAATAAATTTCCACTTGTCTCTTAAAGACCACTATAAATTTTAAACTATACTAATATTTAAAAACCAAATTTTGTTAAAGGTTAATCGAATTAATCATCGAATTGCTCTATTGCATAACTTTGAATATATTCGGCTAATGTGTTTAACTTGAGCAAGAATTACTGTTAAATACATTTCATAAACAATTAAAAGAAAACTCACTAAATATAAAGATAATATTTTTTAGGACAATTACAATTTCTTTTAAATTAACTGAATTGAATCGAGATGTTTATTCGAAACAAATAAGTAATCAAATTTATAACAAAATTACACATTTTATATAAATTCTGTATAATGAATATTCAAATTAAATAATTGAACACAATACAAGACTTTTCAGTATTTAAAGTTATTTTCTAAATGTTAATAAAATTGATTAATCTACCTAAATGAAATTTCATTTTAGAAAAAGGAAAAAAAAAAAAAAAATAACTGGACAGAAAATGATGTGATTCCAAAAATTGTGTGTATACAAAAAGACGCTTAAGTGTTGCTGAGGAACTAACCGTAAAGCTGCCTTAGTTATATCTTTGTTGAGCTAAACAACAAGAAAACAACAGTAACAAGTTAACTGTGTGTCTCTAAGTAAGACAAATCGATCCTGTTTGAGCGTCCAATTTTGAAATCGTGCGGACTAACGTATTACGATTTCATTTGGTCATAAAATTGCATGCTCGAGTTTATTCATTGATGAATTGTACGGTTTGTTGCGCGCAAGCGTTATGATAGTCTCACCTCGTGCACTGAGTGGCCACGTGTTAGCTGGAGCCAAGCAGGCCCGTGTGCCGCATCCCGGCACGCGTGTTATGATCGGTAATACCGCGGTCCTGCGGTTGGACTTGTGGTGCCGAAATGTCAGAATTACTTTCCAAGATCTCGTGCGTTGAAGGGGGGGGGGTAGATGTTAAGGGATAAATTGGCTGAATTGGATCGGTGTTATTTCGGTGGAACACTGGACGATTTAATTCGTTCACATTTCACAATAACAAGCGAAACAGAACGAACGATTGGTCGAATGCACGTGGCAAAACTGTTGCGCGGTCGGAGCTGGGTCCCGGTCGCGACGAAGATGTTGCGCCGACTGATAACCCGTCTACTTAGGTCTGGCGAGCCCCAAGTGTGCAGCGACAGGTGCTCCCGGGAGAGGGAACAGGAGGAGGATGTGTATGCAAGCCAAGAGCGGAGGGGCAGGATATGGTTCGCAGCAGCAACACGGAGAAGTCAGCAGCCAGCGTATACCTACATCGTCAAAGCGTATTCCACGACGTCGCCCAGCCAGCCAGCAGAAGCACGCCGCACACCGCACCACGAGGGCAACGACACCAACCAACGTTCCTCCACGCAACAGGCCCCGACACATTTACCGAAACGCGCTCATATCTCCACCTGTCCCCGTCGCACTGCCGCGCTTTGTCTACGCACTTCCTTTTTTTTTATTGCCGCGCCAACCGCAGTCCAACATCAAACCTGGTGCCAACCATTATTTCATCCAATGCTTTTCCGCCTATCATCAAAACCATCACAATCACTTTTTACCACATTTACTAATACTTCAATCAAATTATATGTAATTGAATTATGGTTTAATCATAACTCATAGATTTAGCCATCATTTGTATTTGAATATATTTATATTGTATTTAATATATATATATAATTCTTTGTTTAATGCTATGATTTGACACTTTTTAAATGCCAGTTTGATATTGATAATAACATTTTATTGATAAATAATGAATAAATAATAGAAGTTGGAATTAAAGAAGGTTTAAATTTTCGATAAATTTAATTCAAACAACATTGGTTTAACATTTTTCACTTAAAATCATAATATTTAAAAATTGTACTGTTTGTATCTTAACATATATTTAACAGAAAATTTTATGAATGAATTACAGTTTAAAATTCAACCAAATAAAATAATACAAAAATTTTTTGTATTACCATTTCTATCTTTGCAGTATTTTTTATTTTGGATTCAGTCAAAAATAAAATATAATTAAATATTATGTATCGAGGTTGGGAGCGATGCTGATAGTCAATTTGAATAACACCAATTATGAACATTATATATTATGTAAATTGATTGAAATATGCTGAAAATAGAAAATATTTGATAATACACGAAAACAATAGTCTTACAAACTTTACTACATTTTCTGATAATGTGATATTATTGGTAAAAAGAACAGGATATATAATAAATTTTCATATTAAATGATTTAAATGATTGCATTACAGCAGACAATATTCTGATCTTTTAATTGAATAATACTTTATTATTGGACTTGTAGGAAAAATTTGTTACATTATTATCTTATGTGTAGTAATGACGATTGATTAAAATAATGTAACGTTTAATTAACTTTTTTAAGGAGGTTCATATAGGATAATTTAGTTATGTGCGTTCTTATCTATTGAAAGCGAAGATATTATATTATGAGCTTTTTACATGAATAAATTAACGCTGAACAAATGGTTAAGGTGACAATCCAAAATCTAACTTTATAAAATAACAGAATAGTGAGATTTACATTTAATACTTTAAATTTAAAACGTAATTCTTAAATTTAAAACCTTAAATTTAAAATTTGAACCATTATGCTCAGCATTTAAATAAGTGAAGAAACAATTTCAACTCTATAGTTATGTTCCTTTTATTTTATTACCTGCAACAAAATAATTATAATATTTTGTTCAAATTATGATCTGATTTTTCTATTACATTTAATCAGATTTCATTTTGACTGTTCATCAAATTAAGATCACATTTTGATAAATATATTTTTACTCGGTTATTTTTTATTATTAGAACAAAAAATGTAAACGAATAAAATGCAAGAATGTAATTTCTTTATAATTTTTTTCTAAAAAATCTAATTATAATATAGTAACATATTTTAATTCAAACTTTTTCACAGATAAAATTTTGTACACTTATATTGTATAATCCAAAATAATTTTTTCAAATTATAATAATTTATTAATAAAAAAATTACAAGTATATTTACAATTTTTCGATTAACACATTTTTCGTCCGTTAGTTCGATTAACAAATAAACGAACAAAAATATAAAATAAACAACAATTATATGCACTATATTACTGCAATATAGCTAAATTCTATATAAATTATGTATAAATTGCGGTTATATAGCTATATACAAAATATAAAATTATTGTTTATATTTTCCTTCGTGAGGATATAATTCAATAAAATTGAAAAAAATTGAAATATATTATTATTTAATTACATATACATTTATGATAATGGAATAAATATGACATTCAAAAAATGTTTAATAATAATTTCTATAATAATATTAACAATAATTCATTATTGACAAGTTATAAATAGAAATTATCAGAAAAGTGACAGTCGTAGCTGTTTCGTATTATCTGATAAATATAAATTGTCCGTAGTATTGCTGACAAATTGTATCGATAAATAGTTGAGAGCAAAATTCAATTAAACTCTCGCGGTATACGAGGCAAATGAAAATAAATAATTGTATTGTGAATATGTATGCGAGTTTTCTAGTTGTGTTAATGATTTTGTTATTCAGTTCACAAATTATCGGTAATCATCAGAAGTAATGACATATTGAAAGATGTATCCATTACAATCATAGAAATTTATTGTGTATTGATAAAATATTATTCCATCGGTAATTAGCGAAATTAACGAGACTACGAAATACGTTAAATACGCATGTAATAATAAATACAAATGCATTTATAAACCATAGGACAGTAATTGTAGAGTTGTGAGAAAAATAAACACACTGCATATCCTGCTCGAATATTGATAGCTAACGGGTATCCTGAAAGCAGGCCTGAATGATGAAAGTTATTTCATTTTCTGACCAAACATCATAGATACTTTCTAATTTTCATTTCGGTTGCAACAGGTACACATAAATAAACGATAACTGGATTCTTGTGTGTGGTAGATGTCACATTACGTTTAAATAAAATTATAAATTAGTTAAAATTTGTTCAATTTGTGAGGAAAAAATAGATTTCAAAATCAAACCGAATTTGTCTTAGTAAATATATATATTGTATGCATGCAATCGTTTAATTCGTCTGATAAGCAAACACGATAGAATTAGAACTTAATCGAATTTTATGTCAAATTAAGTATTTGATTGAGAAGAAAGAGAGTTATTTGGATAATTGAGAAAGATCCTTGGTGTTGATGGATTGATGATACGATTTTAAACTACAAAATTATGATGTTGGTTTACTTGCACTTTGCACATCTTCCTTAATTAGTGTAATCAAATTTAAATGCTCGTTAATATTGTTCCAAAAATATATGTTGAATAATAATTAAAAAATTTCAAGACAATATTATAATTTCTTTATAATCTTTTCACCTTATTAAAGACTATTGTTGAATTGAACTGAGGAATATTGGGAAAAAATAAAATAATTTTGATATTATTTTGGAATTTAGTGGTCTGTTCAATTTTTTAAAAATATAATATATGTTTTATAAGGATATATGAAATAAACTTTTTTACCGAATCTGTAATCAAATTGAAACTTCAACTCGGTTATTTAGTAGAGCATACAGATTAGTTAATGCAATTTTATGAATATGTTTCAATCTAGTTATACTTTTGATAATGATGATTACTTATAGGATTTTAAAGTATTTAATAGTATTTCAAAATTTGTGCGGTATTTAATAACAAATGTTTAAGGGCTATAAATATTAATAATTATATTAATTAACTTTTCATATAATATAATTTTAAGGTAGAAAATTCGTAACCTCAATAATTCGAGACTCGCTTAAAATTTGACGAAAACATTTGGATAGATTAAATAAGTATCACAATTTGTTAGCTTTTAGTTTAGGAGATAATTTATTTTAAATTTGCCTTTTTTCTTATATCATACTACATTGTTAAGAGTATCATGTACCGTTGTAAGAGTACCATGTGACGTTGTTTGGTAGCATTGGCGGCGCTACTCTAACAAGGTAAAGATATAAGGAAAAAGGCAAATTCAAAATTAATTATCTCGAAAACTAAAAAGGTTATATATGCTGAACAAAATCAAAAATACTTATTTAAACTATAGAAATGTTTTCGCCAAATTTCAAGAGTATCTTGATTTATCGAGGTTAAGAATTTTCCACCTTAAAGCAATTTTACTTTAGCGTCATTATAATAATGTTATATTATTAAGATTATTTTAAATATTATTGTAATATTTATAAAAATATAATGAATATAATAAAATAATAATGCACAAGATTTTTAACATTGTTAGTATTTATGGGACACAGATTTAATAAACCAATTGTTTAATTTGTTCTTAAATGCCGTATGTGTTTATTATAAACTGTCAAACAGAGTTACTTTGTTTGTTGGGAACTCACATTTTCATGTTTGATTTGGATTAATTTAAGATAGACCACAAAATCATTTTACTGAATTTAACTTAATTCATCTATACTTTACTTTTATTTCATGTTCTGATAATTTTTTGTTTATGTAAATTATATTAAATATTTTTTTATAATTTGTGTAGATATTACAATACAATTTTAGCAGTAATTGAGAATTACTACAGACATGCATACATAAAATACATACATAAACGTATTTATTTTCCAGGAAGTATTTTTTTGAAGACAGATTATTTATATTTAAAAAAATATTTCAAATACATCCCGTAATAAATAAGTAAATAATTAATTAATGGATATAATTAATTATTCTTAATTAGTTATTATACAAATCACTTAATTCAATTAAAATTTTTTAAACTCTAAATGTAAAAAATAATAATAAGCCTTATTATATATATAATATAATTGGATAATATATTATATAGATAATATAATAATAAAACAAATATAAGATCTTATCGATAAAATAAGAATGTTAATTATTGAAATAAACGTATAAATGTTTAAGTAAACCATTCAACTTAATGAATTTTACTGAACAATGTTCATTGAAATATTTATCCAGAAATAAATAACATAATTATTCGAAAAAGTTTAATTATATATGTAAACAACTGCAATTACTGAATTAATCTCCACGACTGTAGTAATACCGTTCCAGTCGGGTGGCGTGTTTATCGATTGCACGTCTTTCATTTCAATCAGTTCAAGCTTTCCACGACGTCAGTACCTTTATAATCTTAGTGTGATCATAATGAGCACAACGTTCAAGTTTCGAACTTCACGGAATTTACAAGAGAAATTAACATTAACCGAAAAATATGATATCGTAAATCAATAGACGTTTGTAGATAACGAAGTTGGCCTAAAAACAAACTATTGGTACGATGTGCCACGAAAAAGACATTTTCCATTTTCGAGATCGCGAAAACATACTAAAAAGCCGATGTCTCGCGGTGATTCCGAGAACGATCGGGGTCGCAGGACTGGTGGAGCGCGGCGAACGGACGAGGCGAGGCGAGGAGATCGTCGTTAAACTGCCCTAAAAGGCAGTTCTTCTATCGTAACCTATCCACCGTTGTCTCTAGGAGTCCATCAACACGGACAGCTAAAGTCTTCCACGTTATATTCTGACGCATTTACTGTAATGGCTTTCATTGCCACGCGTTTCTTGAATTATCAAATTATTGAAATCAATCGTTTTAAAATAAATCATGTTACTTATATATTAATTCCTAATTTGTAATTAACATTTTGACAAATATTTTAGATAATGTTAACACATTTTGTAGAGTGAATATATCATGCAAATTATATTGTCAGTTAATTAAATAGTGTAATCTTTTAACTTTTATGAGTAAAGGATTAAAAAAAGATATGGTAAAACATTTTTGTATCAAGATAAAATAATTTTTTTGTACTTAGATAAACTCATTAAAAAAAATTACCATGAATTTTTAGTTGGGGGAGGGGATCAAATGAGTGAATCCTCCAATTTGTATTATTAAATACATTTTTCATCAATTAATTTGTTTAATTTGGAAAAAAGTTATAGTAGTTCTTTAATCGCAATTGTGTTAGTGAATAAAATATAGACTCTCTATAAAATGGATAGTAATGACACTGGACTTCTTTATTACAATTTTCAGGATTTCATTGAAACATGTGAAATGAAGGATATATCATCGAACGAGAATGATAAACATTCTTTGAATCCAATAAGGAAAAAAACTTTTTAGATAGATTTTGAGAAATACTTCACTCATCCAAATAGATTGTTAAAATAAAAATCTAGATCGTTAATTGTAAATTGCTGTTTGATTAATAGTTATTTTAAAAATCTAGCTTGCAAAAATTACGATCTACGTCATTAGATCCACAGTCGATTTCATTGTATTAGACGCGCAAGCGCGGTAATTCGCTGGCAAACGTAACCTTAAAGCACCTTAAAGTGACAGTGTCAATGCTTTTCCGCGACAAAAATCAATATTTTCCTTTTTTATTAATTAATAACTTTTATGTTTAAATTATTCATGAATAATATGAATCGATCAGTCATTTTCGTGCCATCTAACCTAATTATCACGCATCTTCAAATAAAGTAAAACTACAATTTAGA
>JABFPJ010002004.1:0-21760 GCA_022817425.1 Gryon sp. ZL-2020
ACGAACGTTATTCATCTATAGACAACCGTTGGCCCTACCATCGGGACAGTATATTTATTGCGGCAAATATGTAACGAGACAGTACATTTTGCCAACCATTGTTTGCCAGTACTGTGCCAGACTTCGGCCATTTGTCACCACTGGCTTAATACCAACATTTCTTTATGGGACGAAATGTTATTGCAAACATTGACCTGAAAAAATAGAAAAAAAAAATTTTTTCAAATTGGTCCAGAGTTTGGCAAAAAATTATCTTTTCGTTATTTCGTTAAATTTTATTATATATTGCTAAAATGTGTTCGTTATGGGATAAGTGTAATTTGTACAATAATTATTGTTCTATTGTACCCTTAAAATAATAATAACGAAATAACGAAATAAAATGCATTATTTCGTTAAATATAACGAAATAACGATATCAAACACGTTATTTTGTTAAAAATAACGAAGTATCGAAATAATAGGCGTTATTTCGTTAAAATTAACGTAATGGAACACATTATTTGGTTAAAAATAAGAATTGTTTGTGTTCTTATTACATTGTGTGCTAATAACTTATGAAATACTAGTAAGAGTCCACCATATAACCTGCGATTGAGATTGGTAACACCTCATAAATGTGAAGCGAAATTTCATAAAAATGATTGTATACAATACAAATCAACGACAAAAACCGATGACGCACGATATTAAAAAATGTCAGAAATTAATATATTAACGTCTTTTTATATATACAAATTATAAGAGTAATTCAATTTATGAAATTTCTAAGATGTGTTTAGATAATAAAATAATATTTCATTTTAATATATTTATTTAGTTAATTTTTATATTCTTAATTCATTACCCATAAAGAAATGTTGGTATTAAGCCAATGGTGACAAATGGCCGAAGTCTGGCACAGTACTGGCAAACAATGGTTGGCAAAATGTACTGTCTCAATACATATTTGCCGCAATAAATATACTGTTCCGATGGTAGGGCTAACGGTTGTCTATAGATAAATAACGTTCGTTGGCAGAATACTGGCTCAGTACTTGTTCATAATTAAAAAATAAATAAAATAAAATTTGAAAAATAAAAGTTTAAAATAAAATGTCAATGTCTAAAAACTGTATAAGATGAATATTAATTAAGTTATTTTTTTACATTAAGTGTTAAATATATTGCAGATACCAAAGAAGTTAAAAAAAAAGCTATTGATTTACGTCATTATCAAAACTATTTAATTTCAACCACAGGCCCAGTACTGATTCAGTACTGGCTCTGGCCTAAAACAAACCTTCAGCATTTATTCATGTTTTAGATAGAATAATTACGAAGGCACCGTAGACCAGTGGTAAAGTACGAGACTTTACCACTGAAAGACCGAAGTTCAATTCTCATCAGAAAATTAAAAAAAAAATAATTTACAATTTTAAAAAGTAAAAAATTAATATTAATATTAATTTGATACAGAAAAAAACAAATACAGACTAAAAATAGAACATATTTGTTTTTTATTAATAAAAATTAATGGCAAAAAACCACTGGCAATCAGTACTGGGCCAGTATAGACACAGTGCTAATTGCCAGCCATTGATATCTGTAAAGTGCCAGAGTTTATTGGTATTCCATCCCAGTGCTGGCTCGTACTCTATTTACAATGGTCACCCAATGGTGACTAGTAAAGTACCAGTGCTCAGCCATTCGACAATTTCTATTTGGGTAGGTGATTGTTAAAGTTAATTGGTAATTTCTAAGTTTTTTTTGTAATTATTAAGTAAAATCAGAAAAAAAATGTTTTAAACCTCAGGCCCGAAAGTGCCGACTTTCGGGTCCGAAATGAGGCCCGAAAGTTCAATTTCCGCGGCTGCACGTTAAAATGTGTCGCGGCCCGAAAGTTTCTTTAAATTCCGGCCGCTTGTATAAATGTCTATTTATTTTTGGGCCGCTTCGCTTCTTCGGTGTAAAAAATATTGTTCGTTCCATGGCTCTAAAGTATGGTTTCCGGGGCCGAGGGTGCAAGTTGCACCCCCGCACCGGGATTTTGTACCAAGATAGCACTTGGTACAAGATATAATATGTTTTAAACATTATAGTCACACTATTTTGCGTATATGGAGAGGGCAACCACAAACATTATACTTATCAATGAGTTAATTTATTAATTACAGAATAAATATGTTAAATAATTATAAAATTTATGTATATTGCTGCGACACAAACGAGACATTTTAAACAATGGCGTCGTCGTCGATGTAATAATTTCAACAAACGTCGTCGTGGAGATTTTTCAGTTTTTTTTTGTTTTTACTTCTTTACTCGACTCTTTGTGCAACAGCAACAAGCCAACTTTATTGAGCTTGTAGTTAGTGTTGTTATCATATTTAGCATCGATTTTGATAAATCTAATTCTACAAAGATAACTAAACAAATTGTTTTGTTGAATTAGCTTTGTAGAGAACTCGAATTTCTAATTTTTTATCTGACAAGCGATTGAATTTTGTCGTGTATTTCATATATTAAAATTATAAAACCAGTTAGTTAATGATATAAAATTTATCCATGTAAACCATATATACTTTTTACATCTCATCCGTAGGAAAAAATTTCCGAGTATGAATTACGGTAATTTATTGTGTGATATACGCCAAAACGGTATCTTTGAATTGCTCGGCCACGCCATCTGCAGGCGATATTACTTAGCGTACAATTTCAAACAAATGTTAAACTTTTGTCACGAAAAAATGTAAAAAGTAATTATTTGCATTCAATAAACAAGAAAATGCTAGAAAATATTTGTTTGCAATTTTATACAACTGAATTTTAAAATTAGTATAGTTTGAGAAGCTCTGGTACGCTTAAGAATTACAAGTTTTGCCTCTGGCGGGCACTTTTTTTAGCGCTGCAGGCGTTACCGTATTGGCGTATATGCAACAAATTTTCGTGTATTTCATGTCAAATTTTGAAATATGAAATGCATGATAAAATAAAAATATTAAGATGAATCCCGGAAGAAAGAACCTTGGACAAAACAACCTGGACATATCAACCCTGTACAAAATAACCCATGGACAAAGTAACTCTCGGACAAAATAACCTTGGACAAAACAAGAATTATCTACAATGTATTGTCACGCGGTGGACCGTGTTCCACCGCGCAGACTTCCGCGGGCTTTAACAATAAAAATAGACAAACGCAAAACAAAAAAAAAGTACAGGATCGCCGAGCGAGCGATCAGGCAAGGATTTCGCCGTAACGGCCAACAGACAAACAAAAAGTAAACAAAAAGTAAACAAAAAGATAGCAACTCACGATAAATAAATTAATGAAAAAAATTCGGAGCTGCTGGGCTGTGTTGGCTTTGGCTGGCTGGCGGCTGGCGATGGCACAGTACGGGGGCGGCTTTCGCATATTTTTGGCGGGGCAATATAAGGGCTCGCGCACACACATTCGGGCTCGACAACGTTGGTCGGCCCTCTGCGAGCGCGCGGCAAAGGGCAAGGTGCCACGGCTCGCAGAGTGCGATTCAAGGGTCACGTGTCAAGCGGTCACGTGTCACGTTTCAAGCAATGACACAACATTGTTTATCCGACAATTGGTAAACGACATCTTATTAACGTGGAGTTCTGCCTATTTTTCCAATGTTTTTCCGACTTTGGTTATATATGGTGATTTGACATTATTACACAATATTGTAATCCGAAGTTGATACAACCTTAAAACAACATCAACATTTTGTGGATGATAAAAACGTAGTTTTCCAACGTTATTTTGATGTTGGTTATAAATGTTGATTTGGTGTTGTTACATGAAATTGTAATCCGACGTTGGTACACAATATCGATAATCATGATTATAATCAAGGTAGTTTCCAAATGTCCTTTTGACCTTTTTTTTGTACGTTGTAATAACGTCGTCATACAATGTTAGATACCAAAGTTGTTGCGACTATGCCCTCACGGACGAAGATATAAACAGCAATTTTATATTTTATTTTATACAAACTATTGCCGCTTTTTGCAGACTATATTTTGCTAAGTGGGTGGCATTTGTTATAATTGTTTTGTTAGTTTGTATTTATCATAACTTGTCCTATTCGTGTCAGATATCTATTGTCGATAATTTTTTTTTGTCCAAGGTTTTTTTGTCCGAGGGTTATGTTGTCCAGGGTTGATATGTCGAGGTTGTTTTGTCCAAGGTTGTTTCGTCCTTATACCTATTTAGATATCAATAAGCTTATTTTGATATACTGTGTAAGGTGAGCAAAGTAAAACATATAATGGACGAATCTGGTCAGCGTAAAAGACATTATTAGTGTTTGTTGCCATTTCTCGCCGTGTACATTTTAATATCAAGAGACACGGTAGTGTCTCTGGCCAAGTACAAAAAAACGATCGCTTTGTGCGGCCAGCACTACCGTATCTCTTTTCAGATACGAACAAATGCCGTTTTTCAACATACAAAAAAAGCAACAACAGCAATAAAATTCCAATTTTTTTCGCTATAATATTGTTGCTATCATCGACCTGATGAAAATAAAAGAAATAAATTTCAAATTGGTCCATCCGTTCGTGAGATAGTAATATCCAAAAATCGCCGTTTTTCGTGCAAATTAAGAAACGTCGTTTTCTTCTTCTTCTTCTTCTTCTTTTTCTTCTTCATGTTCAGTGTCCGCACGAGTAATTGAGACTAATATATTAATACACTGACAATCATAAAACCTGAAAATGTACATTTTTCAATTGAATTATTACTGTTTTTAATAGCATTCTGAATCCATCGGCAAAAAATCATCAAATTTTACTGTTAAAAATAATAATTTAAGAAGAAAATAACGTAAATATTTACTAAAATAACTTTCGTTTTTACTTTTTTTCACAGCAAAATTGATGATTTTTTGCCGATGGATTCAGAATGCTATTAACAAGAGTAAAAATTCAAGATCTATGATTGTCAGTGTATTAATGTTATATGATAATATGTACCATAATTACAGTTTATATACAAATATAATAGATTTATGAACCTCTACAGGCCCAATTGAGGCCACCTTATTAGAACTATTTATTAATTAGGCCAAAAAATGGCCAAATCATGGCTATCAATAATGATCAGTATTTTGCTTGTATTTCAGACTGATAGATCATTGTTACATAGTAATATGTAACATAATTAAAGTACTGATACAAACATAGCAAATTTATAAACACCCTAAGGTCCAGTTTAGGCCAACATTTAATAAATAAAAGACAATAAGGCCAAAAATGGCCAAATTATAATTATCATATAAGGTCAATCATTTGCTTTAAACAATCATTATACGACAAATTGTGGCATACAAATAATTTAAACACTATAATAGCTTATCTGTGAGCCTCTTATGGTATAGTTATCGCCAGTAAGTTAGTAGTACCAGGTAATAACAGCAAAACATGGTGAAAGTCAGTTATTTTGTAATTCATTCATATTAACATGGTTATTATATGATAGTACTATGTATCTGTGAGCCTGCTATGGCATAAGTATGGCCAATTTTTTACTACTACGACCTAGTAAAGCCAAAACATTCTTAAAATTAATTATGAGAAGCTTACAGGAAGCTTATGGGATGCTTATGGGATGCTTAGGGATTCTTATGAAAACGTTATGGAAAGCTTATGGGAAGCTTATGGGATACTTATGAAATCCTTATGGGATACTTATGTGATGCTTATAGGATCGTTATGGAAAGCTTATGAGAAGCCTATGGGATACTGATGGGATGCTTGTGGAATGCTTATGGGACACTTATGAGATGCTTATGGACACTTATGATATGATTATGGGACACTTATGAGATCCTTATGGGAACGTCATGGAAAGCTTATGGGAAGCTTATGGGATACTTATGAGATGTTTGTAGGAACGTTATGGAAAGCTCATGGAAGCTAACGAGATACTCATGAGATACTTATGGGAAGCTTATGGGATGCTTATGGGATGCTTATGGAATACTGATGGGATACTTATTAGAAGCTTATAGAGTACTTATGGGGTACATATGGGAAGTTTATGTGACACTTATGGGATACTTATAGGATGCTTATGAGATGCTTATGGGATGCTTATGGGAACGTTATGAGAAGCTTATGGGAAGCTTATGGGATACTTTTAGCATACCTTTATGTTGCCTATGGGATACTTACGGAAAGCTAATGAGACACTTATAGGATGCTTATGGGAACGTTATGGAAAGCTTGCTTGGAATACGTATGGCATACTTATGGATTAGTAATGGGATGCTTATAGGATACTTATGGAAAGCTTATGGGATTCTTATGAGATGCTCATGCGTTCGTTATGGAATGCTTATGGGAAGCCTATGGGATGCTTAAAAGATTCTTATAAAATACTGATACTAATGGGAAGCTTATGAAATACTTATGAATTACTTATAGGATGCTTATTGGATGCTTATGGGAAGCTTATGGGATACTCATGGGATGCTTATGAGATGCTTATGGAAAAGTTATAGAAAGCTAACGGGATGCTTATGGAATACTTATAGAATGTTCATAGGATGCGTATGGGATGCTTATGGAATGCTTATGAGAAGCTTACGGGATGCTTATGAGAAGTTTTGTGGCATGTTTATGGGATGTTTATAGGATGCTTATGGGATTCTTATCGTAAGCTTGTGGGATGTTTATGGGATACTTTTGGGATGGTAATGAGATGCTTATAGTATGCTTATGAGATATTTATTAGGTGCTTATGGAATGCATTTGCAGTGTTTATGGGATGTTTATAGGACTTTAATGGAATGTTTATTCGATAATTACGAGATGTTGATAGTATACATATGGGAAGCTAATTAGAACCTTATGGGAAGATAATGGGAAGTTAATGGGAAGTTAATGGTTGAATACAATGAGCTTATAATCAATGTATAGACAGTTTTTCGAATGAATATGAGACCGTAATATAAATGAATGATAAATACATCATTTCTTTATAATTCAAAAAGTAAACTGATATAAAACATAAAAATTCAGATAAACTGAAAAGTATAGGATAAGTACAAAAAAATATAAAAAATAAAAAATAATGACGTTAAAAAAATACAACTTTCTGAATTTAAATATTTAATTTAAAGTAAAATGTTATTTTAGTTCAAACTTTAATTAAGCGAAATTGGAAAACAATCATTAACATTTAAAAAAGTGAAAAATATATTAGTATAACTAATTATTAAAATTTACCTCAATATAAGGTATTCATATCAATAAATATGGTCAAGTACATTCGCTAATTTTATTTGAAAAATCTGCAACTTGGGGAGCGAATCTACAATAAAATCTAATTCATTAACGAACATGGTTAGCTACATTAGCTAGCTTTAGACCTTAAAATAATATAAAACTAAACTTCGAAATTATGAAACTAAAACCTAACAAAAATAAGTAACAAAAAAATAAAAACACGGGAAAATAAGGTTTTGTTAGTTTCGCTAGTTTTGTTAATCTTGTTAATCTTGATGTTATAACAGTTATACATACTTCTTAGTTTCACTAGTTCCGATATTTTCCTTAGCTTCAATGCGAAATAAAAAACTTGTCGCGAACCATATTTACTTAAATTATGTATTACCCTCTACAACATATATAATTTAACTTATACACGATTATGGTTCGCGCCAAGTTTTAATAAAAT
The DNA here is from genome assembly GCA_022817425.1 of Gryon sp. ZL-2020. Taxonomy (NCBI): domain Eukaryota; kingdom Metazoa; phylum Arthropoda; class Insecta; order Hymenoptera; family Scelionidae; genus Gryon; species Gryon sp. ZL-2020. The sequence continues at coordinate 7,679 of JABFPJ010002004.1, forward strand.
TTATATATTTAAATTTAATATATGTATTATTTCTTAAGCGCTTTTATTTACATTAATTTTTCTGTGAACAAAATTAACGTAATATGTTTTAGTTTACTAAGAAATATCACAATTTATAAATTCTACAATACCACAGTTTGTACTCTTCTATTTATCTTCATTGATAATATATTTATGTTTAAAAAAGAGAAAAATGCATCATTCACCGGTTACATTACAAAGAAGGAAATTTCTAATATCAAACAAAATTTGATAAATTTGTTTACTTCAAATCATATGTTATAATTTCGATGTTAAAAGAAGATAAAAAACTTATATGGGCTTATTTATGAAAAGTTAACAATACTTTTGTTAAATATTGGACGAATTATATAAACAAATTGGTTATGAAGTTATAAATTTGTATTGAAATTTGAAATAAAACGTCCAATATTTTAAAATGTAAAATCGGGAGTAATTTAATTAAATGTTTTCTCTGATGTCAAAGAAATGCTCTCCCCTTTCCGCGCTTTCTTTCCGGAACTTTCTAGGATAAATAATAAACAACGGCCAAAAGCGTATAAAAGGCCGCCGATTGAACTCATCATCATCATTTGCGATTAACTCGTCTGACTCTCGGTAGTAGTCGGACAGGCGAGTATGCCCACCTAAACACTCAGTGTCTGAGTTAAAGGCCCATCCTCGTATCCTTCCTTATCGCGCAGTTCGCGAAATTGTCTTCCGTTAACTGCTTCACGAATATACCTAAAATTATTATCAGTGAGGTCCGCTGTGGACGTGTCGTCCTAGTCGTGGTTATTACATTAGTTTCCGTTGATATCGGTATCCGCCTCGTCAATATTAATTTATTCTGTTTTGTTTAATTTATGAGTGTTAGGTGGCGGAGTCCATCATTTAATTTATTTAATTATTTGACCAAACTTAGATGATTTATAATCATTTTATTTAATCTTTAATTATTCTTATATTTTAACAATTTAATGAGTGAAAAGACGCGTCGTCATTATTGTATTTATGTTTGAGATAAAAGTTATTTTGACGCGTCGTCAATTCAATTCATTGAATTAAAATCAGCTGATTTGTTTGTGTCACTGGCCTAGGTCTACTTCGATTTAACCGAAATACTTTTCTATCTAATTCACGCGAGTTTGAATGTCAACAAACCTATGGATATTGAGCGATTGAGAGTTTATTTTCGTGAAATACTAAACAACTTTATTCTGTAAACTACGTAAATTATTAAATATTCAATTATGTGCAGGTATAAAGTTAAAAATAACAGCATTCAAAAAGTGCTTTTCGAAAAAAGGCCCATATACATAAAAAATAAGGGAGTTTTACAAAAAAATAGAAAAAAGTAATTTAAATTAGCAATAGCTCAACAAACTTTCAAAAAATGACATTTAAATAAACACAAAGCTATTAATGTTACACATATATGATCGATTAGTGATATGTTCAACACCTTAAGAAGAAAATTGTCATAATTTTTAAAGTGAATCTGGCCAGATTTAACTGGACTCTGGCCAGAGCTTAGATAGAATATCTAGTGAGATTCTAGCGAGTAATGTCACGCTGTGTATGCATAGTTACTGGCCAGTTAAAACTTGTTTCGTAAAATTTATATTAAAAAATGTATTTATTAATTTTATTTCGTTTATATTTTTCTGCTAATCATATTCTGTGATTAATTTTATATCTTTGCCTATTTAAAAGACCCATAAATTATATCACTTAGTGATATAATTTATGGGCACACTTCTGTTTAGTGTGCTTGCTTCAATACACGTGTATTTTGAAAAAAAAGAAAAAAAAGATCGAAGAGTGTTTCAAAATGGCAAAACTACCAAAACACATTAAAGAATTAGCAGAGCAAGCACGAGATAATTTGTTGCCGAAAATATCTAAGGGTAGATATAACGTGATAGATATAACGTTAGCCATTTCCAAAAATGGCTGAAATTGAACGACATAAATATAATAAATGAAGACATTCTGCTGGCGTATTTTGGACATTTGCAGCAACAAAAATTCAAGCCAACAAGCTTGTGGAGTATATATTCAATGTTACGATCAACTTTAATAATAAATGATCGCATAGATATCAGTAGATATAAAGAAGTGGAAGCCTTTCTCGGAAAATAGTCGAAAGGATGTAAGCCAAAAAAAGCGAAAACATTAAATGCAGAGCAAATCCAGCAATTTGTAAGGAACGCTTGCAACACAAAATACCTTGCAATTAAGGTAAGTTAACAAAATATGTTCAATTGTTGTTTTTAATTATATTCTTAATTTACATGTTTAACATAAAAATAAATTTTATTTCTAAGTTTATTTATTTTTTAGTAATTAAGATGTTTTTTGTTTAACGTCTGTTTTTATTTGTATCAGTATAATTTATTATAATATATCATAAATTATTATAATTTACTTTTTTTTATTTTTTCTTATTTTATTACTTTTTATTATTTATTTTTTATATTATAAATTGTATATTAATATTACATTATAATAATAAAATATAATAATAAATATTATACATTTGTTTGTTATAGATTGCTTTGATTTTTGGAATATGCGGTGCTTGTCGCCGTGGAGAACTACGCAATATTAAAGTGCAACATGTTCAAAAACAAGGAAATGTTTTATTAGTGGGCATACCTATATGAATATATGAATCTTCGACCTGCGTGTGCTACAACAGACTACTTTTTTTTAAAGTATGAAAATGGTAAATGCTTCAATCAAGTGATCGGCATTAATAAATTTGGTAGTATGCCGCAAATCATTGCCAAGCTTTTAAACTTGCCAGATTCCGAAAGTTATACGGGACACACATTCCGAAGGTCATCAGCGACGATTTTAGCCGATTCTGGAGCGGATTTTTTATCTGTCAAGCGAAATGGCGGTTGGCAAAGCAACAAGGTGGCTGAATCATATATTGACGATTCAATACAAAAGAAAAAAGATGTCGGCAACATATTCTCCAATGCAATTGGTGACCCTTCGTCTTCTGTTGCACATTCTTCATCATCTGCTGCTCATCGCATAGCCCCCATTGCTCATCATTTGGCCTCGGCCGCTCGTCCTTCCGCCTCGGCTGCTTGTCCTTTGGAGTTGGCTGCTCGTCCTTTGGTATCAGCTGCTCGTACCTGCACAGTGACCTTTGCAAGTCTTTCAACCATTGACGTCTCTTCAACCCCTGGATCTGATTTTGCCGATTCGCCAAATATTTCGGATTTCATTCCCAAAGAATTATTCATGGATTTTTTTGACAACGATCCGTCACCAAATGAAAACAAAGAAAATCAAATTCAAAGGATGCTGCCATCAAAGAAAACTGCTCCAGTACACTTCAATAACTGCGTGTTCAATGTAACAATATCCAAGAAGAACTAAGTTTTTCTTTTGTTTTTTTTTTTTTTTTACTTTTTTTATTTCATAAAAATTTTAGTTCAGTAATTTTCAAAATACAAAAAAAAGTTCAAAAAAGAAAAAAACATACAATAAAGCTAAAAAATGCAAAAAAGAAAAGAAGTACAAAAAAAAAGAACAAAAAATAATCAAAAGTTATTAGATTAGCAATTTCAAAGAGTTCATGTTTACTGAAAAAGAAGACTGCGTTAAATTAAAAATAAAGTGAGATAAATGTGGTAAAAAAGTTTAAAAATATGTGATTTAATAACCAAATAATTAAACAAATATATTACCTGTAAAAAATACAAAAATGTAAAAGGAAATCTTTGTTACATGCAGATATTTCTTTATCGAAAAATGTTCTTTAAAAATCGAAAAATTTAAAAAAAGTTACAGCTGTTAACTAATAATATTTTTCTTATATTAATAGTATAATTTTAAAGTCTTGTATGTACTAGTTTAAAGTTTATTTTTCTGTGATTTATAAAATGCTGCGATATGTTAAATGATACAAATATTACATGTATAAATGTACGTAAATAAGTGCATTAATAAAAATACAGTGTGGTTTATGAGATTGTGAATTCATAATTTACATTATAAACTAATAAAAAAATGATAGATACATTTTAAAATTGAGACATTGTATAATTCTTAAATTAATACAAATGTTTTTAGGATTAGTATATTAAGATTTATTATAATTTTTATATTTCATATAGTTTTTTGTTTATAAACGAAAAGACTTCTATTGCTTTTATAAGTTTTTTGCAAATTAATATGTAATGATAATTACAAAGAATGAATAAAACAAATAAATAAATAAAATGAAATAAAATAAAAGTATTTGCAATGAAATTAACGAAAATCCTGAAATGATTTGATGTTTCGATGCAAATTTTATACGTGTATATTCTCGTCGTTATTATGCTGTATCATCGTTTTGTAAATAATCATGTATGTGTGTGTGAGAGATAACGCCGCCCTTTTTGCGAATTTGCTAATCGTTCAATTAGATTTTTTTTGACACTCGACTCTTACGGAACTCAGCAATAATGTAATCGTTCCGTGAAATAAGCAATTCATATATTTTTCGTGCATACTCAAATTATAATAGAAGATTACACTAAATCCACACATGTGAAAAATTCTTTTTATACAAAAGTCTATGTAATTTAAATTATTGATAATGAGCATATCAATTGACAATATTCGTTAATAGAGCGAGTAGTTTGAATAAGTGTTCTTCACAAAAACTCTCGGTATGTATAAATTTGAAAATGATGTAAAAGGAGAGAATCGAGTTATTTAATTGTGGCAGAAAACTATTTATTATCGAATTTTGTTAAATACTTTACGAGGTTGCATTGTTGACGCTGACTTTCTCCATCTGCTGACCGATGTGCTCGTCCGACAATTTTCACCAACTTGGTCAAGCCTGAGTCAGGACTACCGGATAAGAGAATATGATCACTGCGCGGACTTCAATGAGAATGTGAAAACTGAATGGAGTCGAGATAAGCGTAAATTAAAATATATTGAGCAAATCAATTGTTACATATAAATATCTATATTATATTCATATTGACAAATTTCTTAATGAAAATTAGTTATGTGTGTTGTATGTGTGTTAAAATTTTTGCGATATGAATGAACTCTATTATTATTATCAGATTAATTAAAATATACACGTATAATCTCTCATTATATTATATTTATTATTTACTATTTACTGAAATTGTAATTCTTGATTTTCAAATAACTTTGATCTCTACAAATATACTAATAAAGTCATAAATCATTATAGTATTAGAAAAAATAGTTCGAGTTTACAATATATAATTGCTGACCATGAAAAATATATTGACCAAAGATCAAATAAATGAATTAATTGTTCTGTTCGTAATTTTTGTAATCTTTTTATTTTTATATAAAACTTTTAGTCTGATCATTTCTTCGCATGCTAATTTTTGATGTGATATTTCAAAGTTAGTAAAGTAAAAATAATAAAATCAATATAAAAATATATTAAAAATAATGTATAATATATTAAAATATATTATACATTATTTTTAAAATTAATTTAAAATTTGGTATTTTTATTTATGGGGGGCTGCGCCCCCCCCCCCCCCGAAAATTTCTTGTTCTGATTTTACTGAAATAAAGTTTGAATTAAGATAAGATTTTACTCTAAATTTTATTTTTTTAACTGGGTATGTTTGATATATTTTAACCGTCATTGCTTTTTATTTTTTAGTTTGCTTTTGTGAAATTCTTAGAAATGAAAGATACTCATCATATTTCTAAGAATTCAAATGTTTCTGATGATCTTGTTAAACGAGCAGTGTTTTTGCTTTCTCTAAATGTAAATATCATTACCAGCGGCTATAAAACGTATAACATTTTATTTTCATTTTTAATATTGTACACTCGAAGTTGAAGTCCCCCAAGCGTTTTTTGTATTTAAGTTTAAGTGCGCCATATGACTTTTGATTATGGTACAAAAAACGATCGAATTTCGGTTAAAAATATTTGTTGGTAAGGACTGTGAATGCCGAAGCCGTGAGAGGTGTGTCGAAGTTCTTTCAGAAAGTTGCAAGTTACGCTTGGGACACCTGGATACATTATTGTTTGCTACGATACAAGGGGGTCTCCTTTGCTACAAAGTTATTATAATTCAATATGATAGTACCTCCCAGTTATCGCATCGTATATAATTTCGGTTGTTTGTATAATGTATACAACTAATCACGTCCTGGCACTGTACATTGTAAATAATATTTTTCGTTTCTTTTCATTCTTTTCATATTCAAATTGAAAGCTACATTCAACAAATTTTTTTCACTTCACAAGATCAATTTTACTGGTATTAATTTAAGAAAAAACGTGGTATAAGTAGCAAAATGAAAATTAAAACCCGTATAAGGACAAAATATATTTGTGAAATACATAAAATATATTTTCAGCAAAAAAGTAAATATATATTTAATATATATTTACATATATTTAAAAAAAATATATTTGAAATATATTTAGCATGTATTTTAAATGGCAAAAAGTTATATATTTGCTAAAACCTTTTTCTTCTGTACGGGAATATTAGTAAGAATTTACATAAGAACTGAACACATTTTTTGCATACAAAAAATTTGAGACATTTTTTCATAACATTTCTCAAATAAAATGGAATGTGATATCGATGATTAGGCAGAAGAACGGGCTATCTCGGAAGATAGCCGAAGAACAGGCTGACTCATAATAGTTTTTGAAAACGGGCTATCTTAGACCGTTTTTGAAAAACAGGCTATCTCAGGAAATGCTTGAAGCACGGGCTATCTCAGATATCCGTTTTTCACAATTGACACTTATGTTGATATTACTTTAATAGTGAGATATTAAAACATAAAATGAAACTTTAAAATACTGTTGTCGTGTTACTGTTTGAACTCAAAGTTTTATTAACACAAATCTTACAATAGAATACAAGAAAAATAAACTTAATCTTAAGACTAATTCTTAATTAACAGTAGAGGATTGAATGAACTGTCAATAATAAACGGTTTAAAAAAAATTAAAGGGGCCGACGATTCTTTGACACTTTTTTACTACAGACTTTTTTGTAGACACACTAATATAAACATTGCAACATTTAGCTTAAAGTTTTTTTAATAAGTTTATATGTATATGCAATTCAACTGAATTTGTTTTAATTTATTTATTTATTGAATTAAGTTAAAAACATCAATTTTATTATGTACACGCAGAACAGAATTAATATAAAAATTCATATTTAACATTGAACATTTACTGAAAGTTCAGTAGTACAGGGACAGTTGCAAAATTTTGAGAAAAGTTACTGAAGTCTTAAATTAAATATTATTAAATATTTTATTGAATATATTAAGAATTCAGTAATTTTTCGCGAAATTTTGCTTCTCTCCCTGTACTACTAAACTTTCAGTAAATCTTCAATTTTAAACATAAATTTTTATATTAATTCTGCTTTGAGTGTATAAATTCGGTGCGAATAATTGTAAAATCGCATTTTGGAATTGTAAAAAAATAATTACAATTTGTCTAATCATTAAAAAAAATGAAAGATATTATCTAACTAATATATATAAATATAAAAGTATGTTTGCTTGTTTGTTTGTTTGAGTATCACGCAAAATCTACCTAACCGATTTTGTTTAAATTTTAAGAGCAAGTAGCTGAAACTCTCGAAAGTGTCGTAGGCTATATAAAAATGCGATATATAACGTAGTTTTTGAAAAAAAAAAAATTTTTTTTTTCGATTTTGGACCCCCCCCCCCCTTTAGGCGGTTGTCAGGGGCTTTTCAGGGGCTTGTCAGGGGCTTGTCAGGAGGTTGTCAGGAGGTTGTCAGGGGCTTGTCAGGAGGTTGTCAGGAGGTTTTCAGGAGGTTGTCAGGATGTTGTTAGGAGGTTGTCAGGGGGTTATCAGGGCGTTGTCAGGGCGTTGTCAGGGCGTTGTCAGGAAGTTTTCAGGAAGTTTTCTGGATGTTTTCAGGAAGTGGTTTGGAGTTTGTTTTCGCGGTCCTCAATAGGCTTTTAGACAATATTTAAAATAAGATTAAGTATGGTCCAATTAAGGCCAGATATGGTCCCAATATGGAACATATTTGTCAAGTTTTCTCTGTTTCAGGTGTCCTTATTAAAGCCAAATATCTTCCTCTTAAGGACAAATATCGTCCTAATAAGGACCATATTTATCAAGCTTTTTCTATTTCGGATGTCCTTACTAAAGCCAAATATGTTCATAAGCAAGTCAAGAATAGCCCCAATAATGTCACGCCTGGCGTTGATATGGCCTGATCAAAATTTCGTATAATGGTATTCCACTGCAAAATGCAATGAAGGCCAAGTTTAGCCATGTCATGGTTAACGTGGATTGTCCCACTGGGCGCTGACCAGGTAGCCATACCTTGAATCTTGATAGTCATTATACACGTGCTTGGTCCAAATTGGAAAATATGGATGCCCTATCAGGGCCATTTTTGTCCCTTATAAGGTCATCCATTATCGAAACAAGTTTAAATAATCCTGGGAAATATAGTTTCAGGCCGCAAAAGTGTCTTAGGCTTTATATTTTTGCGATATATACAACTGATGTTGAGAAAAAAAATTTTTCACAGCTTCATCACTTGGGGGGGGGTGTTATAGGGATGCTATAAGGAATTCATAGGCAGATCGTAGGGCTAATAGGAGGGGTTCAAAGGGCAATCATAGATGATCCATAGAAGTATCTCGGGTGGAACTAGGGATATATTCAGGACTCGCATACACAGTCATAGGGTCTTGCCCGATATCTAAATTTAGTTTAATCGACCGGTATTCGGCAAATTTGTATCACCGGACGTTCTAGAGTTGAATTTTTGACTTTTGCAGTGCAGCATTCGCAAGTGCAACTCGCGTATGATGAGGGTTGTAATGTGATGCCGTGGAAGCACTATAGGATGCTTTGCAGCTTATAATAGAGGGTTGTAATGTGATGCCATGGAAGCACTATAGGATGCTTTACAGCGTATGATAGAGGGCAGAACTGAAGGCGTCCTCCAACCCTCAGAATCCCTTGTTCGTCGATGAATAGACTCAACGACGCCAGCAGGGACGATTTTGGGAGACTCTTCATGTTTTGAAGCGCGGTCAGTTCGCGACTGAATTGTTGTATCTGTACTTGCCGTAGCAGAAAATTTCGTTCGCAATCCAGGGTGCCTCGTTCGATAACATGAGTTGAATCGCACGTGTTGAGGCCCCGTGCGCAGTCGATAAATTTGTACAAGAAGGCAGTAACTCGCAACAGTTTACCCCAAGTGGAAAATTTGTGCACCCAACTTGGTTCTTCCTTCACTTGTCCGTGCAAGGAATCCACCGGATTTGTCAACGCGAATGGCTCATCTGCTGAGTCCAGTTTCAGCTCCGGAAGATCTTTGGGTCCGAACCACCTTAATTCCAACTCAAGTAATTCTGCTGGCTTGATTCCACGCGAGTTTAGATCTGCCGGGTTATTTTTTGTGGAGACGTGTTTCCACTTTACATCTGGAAGTGTTGTCTGCAAAAAGGAGACTCGATTGGCGACAAATGTTGGCTATTTTGACGGATGTTTCGCGAGCTAATCCAGCACCGTTTTCGAGTCGCTGTAGCATTCCACTCGTTCGACACGAATGAGTAGATGCTGCTTGACGTAATTTATCAATGACGCCAATAGTTTGATGCCACAGAGCTCAAGCCGAGGGATGTTTTCGTTTTGATAGGCGCCACATTTCGCGATGACTAGGTGCGTTGTGTCCTTTTGCGTGTTATCCGTAGTTCTCAGGTAAACTACGGCAGAATATGCCTTTTTTGAGGCGTCAGAGAAGCCTATCAATATGGTTGCGACGGTTCCGTCATCGTAATGAATCCATCGAGGCAGCGCTACTTGTTCAAGAGCTTTGAGTTCCTCGTAAAATTGATTCCAGATTTTGACATCTGGGACTGTATCATCCCAATCGAACTTTTGTAACCAAAGGTCCTGAAGGATGATCTTTGCACGGACCACGACTGGTGAGAACCAGCCTGGTGGGTCAAATAGACGCGCAACCGCTAAGAGTATGGATCTTTTTGTAACTTTTTCTAGCGGAGCATTTGAAATTTGCACTTTGAATGCGTCATTCTTGGCACAGCAAGAGATGCCGAGAATCTTTTTCGCAATCGGCTCGGGTGACTGTAATTCCAATTGAGCTTTGTTAGATTCAGCACTTAGATTCATTTCTCAAAATGAAGCCACCAGACTCACGATTTGATCTCGAGTGCTGAATGAGCTGCGGTTTGTCGTTAGCGCCAAAGATTATGTCATCCACATAGATTTGGCTCGTTAATGGAGTGACCACCAGTGGAACGTCCTTTCCCTTTTCATAAACGAGCTGTTTAATTGCACGCATTGCTAAATAAGGTGCTGGTTTCGTGCCGTACGTAACTGTGTTGATTTCGTAGGTTCGTGGGGCATCGGAACCAGGCTTACGCCAAAGAATGCACTGATAAGGCCGATCCTCACGGTGGTCGTTGATCTGGCGAAACAACTTTTCGATGTCTGCGGTTAAGACGTAAAGATAATGACGCCAGTTCATAATTACAGCCGCAATCTCGGTCTGGAGTTTGGGGCCGGCGTAAAGGACGTCGTTCAATGATTTACCGCTGTCGGTAGGAAAGGAAGCATTGAATATAACGCGTATTTTTTGATTGTTATCACGAAATACTGCGTGATGTAGAAGATGCAGACTTTCTTTCAAGCGTGGGTCCTGCGTCGGAACTTCTGTCATATGACTTAACGACTTATATTCATTAAGAAATTCGTTATACTTGGTATCTAAGAAGTTGTTTCGTTTGAATCTATTCTCCATTCGATTCCTGAACGCTTGTGCGGCACGCCACGAGGAACCAAGCGCAGCCTTTTCGTGTTCGCTTTTGAAAGGGAGCCGGACGACGAATGTGCCAGTTTCGTCTCGACCATGAGTTTCAAGGAAGTGTTGCTCACAGAGCTCATCCTCCTCACTCATTTGCCGTGTTTGTGGCGCTTCTTCCAGGCGCTAGGAGTTTTGCAAGGTCTCGTCGATGCTGACTTGAGCACGATAGACCGAAATGTTGCGTGAGCGTGTTGCGTTTACAGGGCCGGAAAGTCCCCACCCCAAAACTGTGTTTTGAGCGATGATTTGTGTGTCATTCAAATGACGTACCTCTCCAGTGAGGATATCACCCATCAAGTCCGCACCCAACAACAGTTCAATGCGTTGATTGGACGTTGGCTCAGGGTAAGCTAATAGAATAGATTTTAGTTCTGGATGTTCTCGCGGATCGAATGACTGAGGCTTGTAGGTGGTTATGACCTGTAGCACATAAAAATTGACAGCAATGCGAGAGCCACCGGAGAGCGGTGCTAGTTCAAAGCGTGTTGATGCCTTGAGAAGTCCAGCTTGGGTGCCACCTAAACCGGAGAGTTTGGCGTCTACTCTACTTTTTGGCAAGTTAAGTAACGGTGCTACGGATTCGCTTATAAAGGATGCTTCTGACCCGAGGTCTAACAGAGCGCGTACGACTGCACTCTTACCTGATGGCGCAAAGATGCGGACTAGAGCTGTAGCCAACAGAACCGGTGACTTGGGTGCCGAACTGTGATGTGCTTGGACCGAATTCGATGGTGCCGAAGAGACACTCGCAGTCGCTTTGTCATCGGTATTTTGCTGAGCAACAGTCGTAGCTGCTGCTACGATTTGCTGATTTGTCCTTTTGTTTACAGCTGTGGTTTGCTGTTTTGAATCCGAGGTTGTAGCGGCGGATTGCTGCTTTGAAGCAGCAATAGTATTAGTATTAGTATTTGCTGCTCGATGTGAAGCAAGGTGTGGTGCGGGTTGCCGCATTTGGAGCAACGATGTTTGCTTTTGCACTGTCCGGTTTTATGTTTATTTGATAAACAGTTGAGGCATAAGTTTTTATCTTTACAGAAAGAGCTTCTGTCCGATACTGTCATATCGAGAAACTTAGGACAAGAATATATCGGGTGTTTTCCGTCACACGAGGGGCATTTCCCGTCCTTTTGATTGATGTTTGCGTTGTAAGTTTTGACAATCTTCCTTTTGTTACTGCTTTGATTGTCTCTACTGGATTTGTTGTCATTTAAGCCAAGAGCTTGTAACGTCCTAATTTTCGAAAAGATGAATTTGTCGAAGTCACTGTTTTTTGGTTCTACTGGTGTATCACCCAATTTGTTTTCCCACTCGGATTTCAATTTTGGACCGAGTTTTTGCAAAAGAACAGAGACAAGAAGGAAGTCCCAAGCTTCTACCGGACAGCCGTGTTTTCTAAGCAAAGCAAGGACCGCAATATATGTGTCTCGGAAACTTTTCAACTTCAACAACAAAGTTGTCACCTTGGACTTCTTTCAGTTGAAGCATTCTGTTGGCTTGGGAAGTCATTTGTAGCCGACGATTCTCATATAATTCTTTTAGGCTATCCCAAGCGATGGAATAGTCCTCGTTTGTCAACGACAATGGTTCTAGCACGCTAGCTGCTTCACCCGATAGCGATGTCATTAGATATTGGAGTTTCTGAACATCTGACAAGGTTTTGTTGTCATGAATGACAGAAACTCACAAATCTCTAAATTTCGGCCACTGCCAGTAAACTTTGGGAGGCTCATTTCAGTTAAGCGAACCTGTGAATATCCTCCAGGAACGTTACTGTTGTTATGTTCTACAGTTGATTGATTGGGTGATGTAGCAGCTTCGCGCACGGCGTGGAGGTCGCTTAATCGGGAGGTTACGTAATTTTCCGCGTCGTCATAAGCATTTTCCACATTCTGCCAATGGTTCTGAGCTACGTAAGGGATTTTGTTGGTCACTTCCTGTGAAGCCGACGCAATTTGGGAATGAATAGCCTGAGCTCGTTCATATAAGTGTTCCAATTTGCCTAGTCGGTCATTCAGGTAACCAATTGTGAAATTGTTTTGTCATTTTAAGGAAATTTAACAAAATTTCTTTAAACTACAAAGTAACTGAAAAGCCGTGTGGGCCCGGCAGTGGAATTTTGGCAAGATACCACGTTACAATATATATAAATATATATCCTCAATAATATCAATTTCATTAAAAAATAAAATTATAAATATTTTGTTATAAAATATAGGAAATATATATCCTCAATATATATCTTTTTTATATAAAAAGCGGCAATAAATGTAATATCCAAGATATAAATTTATATATATTTAATATACTAGCTGAAGTCCCGGCCTTGCCCGGGCGAAACCCTGTGACCCCCTCCCTATGACCGTATATGATTCTTGACTAAATCCCTGGTTTCACCCGAGATACTTCTAAGGATCCTCTAAGGGCTCTATATGACCGCCCTATGAACCCCTCCTATTACCCCTATGATCTACCTATGAATTTCTTATGCCATACCTATAACCCCCCCCCTCCCGAAGTGATGAAACTATGACTTAAAAATTTGTTTCTCAACATCAAATGTATGTATCGTAAAAATATAAAGCAGACGACACTTTTGTAGCCTAGGGCTATATTCTCTAGAATTTTTACACTTGTTTCGATAAATGGGTGTCCTAATAAGGGCCAAAAATGGCCCTGTTAGGACATCCATATTTTCAAGTTTGGACAAAACATGTGTATAACGACTATCAAGAATCAAGGTATGGCTACGGCATGGTTACCTGGTCAACGCCCGGTGGGACAATTCACGTTCACCATGACGTGGCTAAACTTGACCTTGACTGGCTTTTGCAGTGAAATACCATTATACGAAATTTCGGTCAGGCCATGTCAACGCCTGGCGTGACATAAGTGTAATAGGCGGATTCGATAATCAGGATGCCTTGTTGGAATCATTTTCGGCCTTATTGGGGCTATATTCAACCTTCTAATGGTCATATTTGGCTTTAATAAGGCCACCCGAAATAGAAAAACGCTTGAGAAATATGGTCTTTATTGGGACCATATTTGTCCTCAATTGGACCATATTTGACTTTATTTAAACATTGTCTGCGAACCTCTTGAGAACGTATGCACAACCTCGAAAATAAACTTCAAACCACTTCCTCACAACCCCCTGACAACCCCCCGACATCCCGAAAACATCACGAAAACATCCCGATAACAT
>JABFPJ010002005.1:0-21751 GCA_022817425.1 Gryon sp. ZL-2020
ATTTTTTTACGATTCGATAGCGAGTCGTCAGCAAGTCGTTTGCGAAGCGTCACCAATTTCAGCATCGCTGACGAATCGCTAACGAGTCGTCATCGAGTCGTCAGCGAGTCGCATATTTTTAACTGGGCCACGTTCTTATAAATAATTTACGTGAAATTTTCAATTATTGACTTTTTTCTGATTGGTTCCATACTAAATGACATGTCAAATACAAAATTTTATGTAAAAAATACGTTCTAAGTTAATAAATAGCAAACTATTAATACTTTTTAAGTATCTGCTATTCATATGAAAATCGATAACTTGGAATGTTAAAGAAATAATTAAAAAATTGTATAAAGTACATTTTTCAAACATTTTTGATTTTCTCATGAGTTATCGAGCTTTTTTTGGAGGACTTTTTGATTTTTTCAGCGTTTTCATTTTGAATGAAATTTCGATTTTTTCACACTTTTTCCAACTTCTTCACGAACTTAGCAAAGGATTAATTATACTCAACTCTTTTGTTTAAGAGTCACAAAAGAATTACAAACCGTTGTAAGGAGTACAATTATATATAAATTAATAATCGTCATCTTTGAAGAGTTCAAAGAGCTGCGCCTGAGCTTTAGCAAACATTTTTACTTTTAGCGCGTAATTTAATCTTGATGTCTGCATTTTAAATTGTAATATACACATGAAAGTAACATTTAAGTTCAATCAAAATTAGTCGAAAATTAAATTGTGCATATTTTGACATATCTTTTTAAGATATTGTTATTTATGAAACTATAGAAAAAACGACACAATACTTATAAGACAAATATAATAAAATGAACATGCAAACGACAAATATTTCTTTTTTCTTTGACGAACGATTGAGAATTTTTTTTATTCAACTATGATTATTAAAACCAACAATAAAAACAACAAAAATCTCTCTTTAATAGAAAAACTTATTACTTGTGTATATACATGTAAGCGACGCAGCAACAATGAGTCACCGTAGTGATAATGAGCTGTGTTCTAAACACAATTTAGCGTAGTAGTTCGTAACCTGCATTAAAACCTGCATTTTTTAATTTTAAATTAATTATTTGAATTTACAAGATTTTTCAAAATTATTCTGAATTTTCGACATTTTTATGAGCTTTCGACTTTTTCATACATTTTTTTTTACTTTTTCTATGAAATTCCGAATTGTTCATGCATTTTCTACTTTTTTCGATCTTTACTTGAATTTTTTTTTCTTTTTGTCATGATTATATAAACATTTTCATGCAATTTTAAAAATACATTTTAAAATAATTTGTTTGTTGAATTTACATTTCATATATTTCACGTATATTTTTAATATTACTTTAACATATAGTTTTTATAATGAAGTAGCTAATACGTTTGTTCTAATAATATGTTAAAAAAAAAAATTGTATTTGATTAAAAAATATGTAAAACTGATGTTAAAGTCTGAATGAATTATTATAAAGTATGTTTTCTATGAAAAAAATCAATATTTTCTTGTCGTTTCATGTCTCAAGTGACTCCTTTAATTCAAGGATATTCTCGTATATGACTCACTTCATATACATCTTTTTGAAGAGATAATACTATGCACTTCTTAAAATGTTAAAAGTAAATGATAACATTCTCTTGAATAAATAAAACATCATATTATACAAATGTTATTGGTAATTTATTTAACATAAACGTACAAATGAATAGTTTTTAAAAATAAATAGTTCTGCTGGAACAGTAAAGGACAATTTACCCGCTATATTAATAATCATCATGATTGGTATAAATGTATATTTATACTTATTGACAAAAAAGAGGAATTATATAAGTTCGAAAATACAAGTCGCATAATCAACTGATCTATATAAACACTTAGTCATTTCGTGTCGCATATGAAAGTTTTAACAAAATATATATTGGAATGTAACATTTATTTGTTTATATTAAATCTGTAATAATAATTAATTTACTTACTATTACAAGTATAATCATTATTTTATCATTTCCGTACAACAGATTGTAATTATACAGATGTCTTCATATCCAAGAAAATAACATTATTCCCAATATATTTATATATATGCAGGATGTTCCATTTTAAAGATTCAACTTACTGATGGACATTATAATAAAAAAGTTGGATCTTTAAAATTGAAATTTCTGTATATAATATGTATATATATTTGTATTAATCGAAAAAACATGTATATTTTCAAATACCGTCGACCTGATCTGAAAAATATCTATATCAAAACTAATAGATCCTGTAAAATTGATTCTGTTTGTTCTTTCTTATTATATACATATGAAAGACGCAGAAAAATATGTAAACGTCAAACGAAAAAATTCATCTTTAAAAGAACATTGTAAAAGGCTCGACAATGTTCTTCTAATTAAATAGAACATCAGTTATTTGATTCTTTTTCTGTTTAAACAACAACAGTATTAAAAACTCGACCACTTTATAATTACAATTATCGAAAATATAATTATCAAAATGATATTTCAGCTACGAAATTAAAAATAACAATATTTTATATATATGTATATATATTTTTATATATATAATATATATAGAATTGTATAATGGATAGATTGTCTGCTTAATGTGGAGTAATAAACGGTTTATGATAATTGCAAAGCATCGCAAAACGCTGTTTCAACGTCTGACGAAGTTGCTCACGTTTCTCTATTATTTGACACATTTGAGACTTGAATTCTAATACTTCTTCGTCCGGAATATAACTTTCTTTTCCCTCGTCTTCAGATGAATATGAATCCTAAAATAAATAAATTATTTGTATAGGTTTGATTTTTTGTATAAAATTTATCTGCACTTATTGGTTTGGCTATTTTTCTTGTGGTTCTTACCTCTAACATTTGCGTGAGCGTAATTCCTCCTCCATGTTCTTTCAACAAAGATATACTAGAGGTAGAATGACTAAATTTATCAGAATTTCTTAAATCAGGACAATCACCCTCATGATTGCAACAACCATCGCTGCAAGCTACTTCAGAACCATCTGGTGTGCTGGGAATTGACGAGCTGCTAATATTGTGCTCAGACGAATAACCACAGTCTTGAGATAAATGTTCGCTTGAGCAACGACAATGTTGTTCCTGCAATTTGTCTTTGTAGTGTTTTTCCATTTCTAACCACACATATTTTTTCGTCGGATTATGTATCCAAGCATCCATTAAATCCTTTGAAGATGGATTGTTGTAGTTTTTACATGTTTCACATTCACTTTTTATGCATTTCTTTTGATTATTTCCCTAAAAATTGAATTATTTATTTGTAAAAAAGATGTGTTTTATAATTATGTAAATATTTTGTTTCAAAATCATTAATACCTTCAGATTTTCGCAATTATTGCATGTGTCTTCGTTGCTGCTTTTCAGTATTTGCAAATCATTCTTCGACAAATCACAATCACTTGTATTACATTTATTTGAATCCATTGATTTACGTTTAAGAGTGACTTTTTCGGAGACATTCTTGTCAGATTTCAACAAATGCGACTGATTTTTCTTCACATTTTTTCCTTTCTTTAAACAATCCGGACAGTTACACGTTGGTGGTCCTTTGTTCTTTGGATCCAATATTTGTAACTACATTAACAAAAAATATCAAATGTTACAAATAGTAATTGTAAAATGTATAAATTATATATCAAACTTCATATATTTTACCTTATGTCGATCAACATTTTGAGTCATTGGTTTAGATTCTATACAAGCATTGCAAATTTCATTTTGATCGGTCTTCATATTTTCACACTGAAACAATAATATATAATGTTATTTTTATTAATATTCACGTTATTCATTTTCATTAAATTTTCATTTCAATTGTTGAATAATTATCTGTACCTGACACGAATTTTCTTTTTCTTCAGTTTCATAACGTCGTTCTTTCTTCTTCTTTCTTTTGAGACGTAACTTCTCTCGTCGTTGTTGCTTTGCGATTTCTTCCCTCGTAAGTTCTTCATATAAAAGCTCTAATTGTGAGATTCCTTGCTTAACTTCAACAGCAGTCTTGTAAATAGAAACAATATTTAATATTATCATAAATAAAAAGATATATATAATACAGTTGTTATATATTTTCAATATATGTTATATAAACATACTTGGAAGTTCCTGGATAAAGCTTCAACTGCTACAGCTGCTAACACTTTACACACGGTTTCTTCTTCGCGAAGTCGTCGATGAACACGATGCAATCGATCAGCGACGCATATACCGAGACATGTAAGAACTTCTTCCTGAGCAATTTCTAAAGTTTTTGCATGGCGTTCTCTATAATAATAATTAAGATTATATTATTTAAAAATTATAAATAATAATTAAATAGTTCCGGTCAATAATTTAAAATAAATTATTTTTGATTATTTTACCTTCCCATTAGTTCTGGTTGAGCTTTTCCAATAATTGTGGCAATGTAATCTGTGTTTGTCGGTAAATGAACATGGTTTTCTGTTAAACAACGTTTGATTCCGGCATATAAGGAAGCAACATATCCCTTTTCCTTCGAGGGTTCTCGTTCTTTAGTTAATAGAGATGATGCCAGTAAAACTTTTGTACGACATTCCCCACAAAATCTATAAAAATAATTTGTATTATTCATATAATTGTGACAACTAGTTCATTTATATACGAATTGGAAAAACATATAAATGAAATATTTACCTATGCTTCTTAAGATAAGTATCAAGAGTTGTATCCAACGTTTCAGTTTCGATTAAAGTTATTTCCTGACGACATGGTGCTTTCATGCAATCCCACGCCTCTCTCCACGCACTTGCAGGTGGTCGCATGCGTTGCATTTCTAAAGAATGCAACACACATCTACGAGACTTTTTATTTCTTGGTTGTTTGTCGACAATGTTGTTTAACCGAGAACTAGAAGAAACATGAAAAGAAGAAAATGAAGTATTTAAAATAAAACATTACATAATTAAAATAATTATTGAAAAGTAAAAAAATGTTTATAAAAATATAAATGTATAATTTACCTATGGCCTTGTAACATTGTACACAACAACTGTGGTGATTCCAGTACAGTATCTTTGATAGTTAAGGAACCTTCTGATGTTATTACTAATGGGTCTAATGTTGGATGTCCCGATTTCATTAAATCGTAAAAAAGACGTTCAACACTGAAAATTAGATTTTTTAAAATTAATTTGTATTTTAAAAGATGAAAATTTTTATTTATAAATTGTAGGTATTTTTATTAATAAGTTGACCTAAAGAATAACATGAAGAAAAAAGCTGACATACAAAATCAACTGAAATGTTACTTTTTACTAAATTTTTTTATTCTTTATAATTTTTGTTTTCAATATTAAGAAAAAAAATATTAAGATAACAATTTATTGATTTGTATTTTCACCTTCTACGACATCCAATGCATGGCACAGCCTGACCAAGTATACTTAATAAATCTTTACATGTAATCTCAAAGGAAGCTTTAACTTCTTCTTTCGTTAAAACGTTAAATTTCTTTAAAAATTCGTCTAAATGTTTCCCTCTGGCTAGAGGATGATCACATATAGCATCTAATCCATTGATATCCATAATCATCTAAAAAAGTAAAATATGTAATGTTTAATTATTATTATTATTAACTTATTTAATTTAAACGATTAAATTAGTATTTAATCGTTTATTTTATAGTTTTTTGGTTATAATAACAATATTTATTAGATTTAAATTTTATTTATTACAAAGAACCTTACAAATGTACAAACGTCAATTTGAGCAATATTCTTGTTAATTTATCTAAATTTCAGTTTGTATAAACAAATCTTCAAAATAAATATTAACCTTTAAACGTGTGATATTAAATTATAATTACCGTAATGATAACTTTAATGATACATAACCAAACTGAAATTCCAATTTACAAAATAATCTATATTTCATAAACCTTATCGTTTATATATCTTTGACATATTTTAGTAATTATAATCCTTACCAACTTAAATCTTCATTCTAATATAATTAACTATAATATAAAATGTCAAGGAGTTTTCAAGGAGAGTAAACGGCAAGGTATGAGAAAAAAAAGAGAAAGAGCCAATACGAAAACATAAGATAAACAAGGACGCACTGTTAATTAATCACCATAAGTAATAAATGCGTAGCAAACCATTTTCTAAATTATAATTAAAAAATCAAATAATATAACCATTACTGAAAAAAAAGAAATGCATAAATAAATTATGAAAATAAATCATTATTATTTTGGAGCAAAAAAATGAAAATTTGAGTTTAATTCTTTAATTCGAAAGAATTAAGGTTAATTATTTTATAGCTTCAAATTGAAGTTATAATATGATTAATTATGATTAATATGATACATTTTGAATCAGTGTTCAAGCTTTGCAAGCAAAAATTTGGTTGTGAAATGGAGTAATAAAGGAAAAAATATAATAATTGAATTATTATAATACCGTAAGGTTTTCATCAATAATCAACGGCAATTGTCTCCGTGTCAAATCAGCCGGGTTTTCATTTTCGGTCCGCCAAACGTCCACTAACTTGGCCATGTCTGCAATTTATCTCGCAAGAACGAAAGTCTTGTTTAAATTGTCTCGTCAACGATTAGGTTAAACGATCGTACAAAATGAGCGGCTTAGAAGTAGTAATCAAAGAACAAATACGTCTATGTCAGATGTCTGCCATTTGCAGTTGTGAAACACAGTGTCGATTTGGTGAAATATCAATGCTGAAATGAGAAAAAAAATGCACAATTGAAAATTGTCTGCAATTTAATGTTTAAACGTTTTTTCAATTCACGTTATTTAATTTTGAAATAGAAACATGTGACAGATAAATTGATGATTAATTTTGGACAAAATGATGTCTATATTGTATGATGTTATTACATTTTTATTGACTGAAATAAGTTTTCGCCAAGTGACTTTAACAATTAACAGCGCTTTTGATTCGTCTTGAAGTTGAGGTTATGTTTAAAAAAAATGGAAACTGACGAATGATCTACACACGTATTACGTACAGCAGCAGCGCTACTAATGTGACACGAACCACGAACGACGAACCCGATTCAGAATACTATAATATTTTGGAGCATTCAAGTCACGTGACTCGATACGCCATGACTTTATTCATCTCGTGATCTATAGAGCGGAAGTTTAATTTCTTGTATTAATTTTTTTATTTATTTTAAAATATATAATTAAGCAAATTTATTAATAAACATCAAACATTTATATTGTGAGTATTTTCACATGCAAAGATACATTATTTTATTTAATTATTTAGTATTTTAAGTAATTTAATGAATACTATTTTTATTTAAATATTTATTGTTATGTATGTAAACAAATGTATGTTATACATGCAAACAAGTAAGGTAAACTTTTTATCATCAATTGTTGTAAATTATGGAAGTGACAATTCGGTCGTTGTGTGCGAATAGTCATTTCCTAAATTATATAAAACATTATAAGGATTTAATTTCTCTTAATTCTTAAATTTTGTTATTAATGAATGAATATACTAATTTTATATTAAAAATATTCTTCATTTTTATCTTTCTTTATTGATATAATAATATAATATAAACAAATATAATTGTTCAAACAAATGTGAATGTATTATAAATATTAGTTCATTTATTTTCCATGAGAGGTCGTTAAGTTACAGTAAGAAGTTTTCGTTTGATTATTTGATAAATAGGACTTAACAAAAGTCCTTTTGTTTTGATTAAATTTAGTTCAATTTTGTTAAAAAAATTATTCAGTTTATTTTAGTTGATAATTTTGTTGTTAAAGGTGAGTAAATTTCAGAAATATAAGTCTAAATGATAACCAATTTGAACGTTATGAGACACGTGGCAAAGATTGACACTTGCGTGTATTGATTGTAAATGATCTCGAAGTTTTACGCTTGTTGACAACTTACAGCAGCTGATTTTTTACTCGTGATTTGCGAATTAATTGTTAATATTGTTATTATTTAGTATAATTTGTTTATCTTCAAATGTTGAGAAAATATGTCGAAGAAAAAGCAACGTGACGTTCTTTGTTCTCAGTCTTTTTCTTAAACAAACATTTTATAGATCAGCACTGTTTTGGTATACAGGTTTGACAATCGAACGAAAATAATCCATATAATTAGGATTCAAGTTTTCGTTATATATTTTCAGTTTATGCAACATCTTTACTTAATTGGCGCTAAATTTGAATTTTTATTTGATAAAATATTTATACTTACTATTATATCAATTATTTGATTATTGTTTTGGAAGATAATTAAAAATAATTTGAAATAATATTTCATTTTTCTATGTTTCTATAATGACTAATAATTATATTATTTATGTTTTAGGTGACGAGTAATGAATTTTAAATATTTGTATATAGTAGTTTACTCAACTGCATTTTATGTACTCTACACTTCTAATAACTCATACGTTAAATTTGTAAAAGAATACCTATTTACAAACTTGGAAAATTTATATGATATCACATTTTTACATTCAAATACTCCTGCAACAATTTTACACGATGGAAGTATATTGTTTACTGCCGAAGAGCTTTCCACTTTTTCGAGTGTAGAAAAAGGTTTATACTTATCAATTCTTGGTAAAGTTTACGATGTTACAAATGGTGCAAAATTTTATGGACCAGGAAGTGCATATAATGCATTTGTTGGTAAGTATAGCTAAGTTGAGCAATTTTTAATTATTTTATGTTTTAAGCATAAAAGTGAACATAAAAATGGATATAAATTATGCTGTTATAATAATAGTACTGGAATAATCGCTGTTTTTCCGTCCGAGTTGTTATGAAGAACAATTTTTTTTTATTTTTAAAGAGTCAATAATAGTATATAACGATACTTTGGTAAGTTAATAAACTTGTTTTTTGGATATTTGTTGAAGTTAAACAGTGTCTTTTTTATTGTTACTTAGCATTTGGATGGGTGGTCACTAAGTGGTCTTATACAATTTCAATATAATCATAATACACAAATTCAGTGTAATTGAAATTAATATATCTTATTCAGGTCGTGACGCATCGTTAGCTTTTATTACTGGAGATTTTAGCGATACTGGATTAACAGATGATTTAAGTAGTCTATCAGATAAGCAAATAATGCAGTTGACAGAGTGGGCTACTTTTTATGATACTACTTATATCTATAAAGGTGAATTGAATACACTGTATATTTAAATTTTATTTTGTCACAATTTTACTTTATTATAATTATTTTATATCATATAAATAATGAAAGTGGTCTTGGAAACTTTTTTATTTAATACATATTATATTATAATTTGAAGGTAAATTATTAGGACGATATTATGATCATTTTGGTAATCCGACGAATGAACGTAAAAAAGTAATGGAAAGAAGTAAACAAGGTGAACGTCTAAAAAGAGAGGAAGAGCAAAAAAATACGATGTTTCCACCTTGTAATATAGAATGGAATGCAGATACGGGAACCAGAGTTTGGTGTACGAAAAATAGGTAAATTTACTGATGAATCCGTAAATTTTGTGTTGTTGGTATATTATATTATATTCTATAGTGTTGAAGGTATATTTTATTTATTTCAATTCAATTCTAATTTGTTAATATAATATTGTTTGAATTTATGTTAAGTCAAATGGTTTATACTAAATCAGTGTTGTTTCACCAATGCAGTTGACTTAGAATAATATATACACTCAGAATTGAGGATATGTTTCAATTTTGTTATACTTAAAAACACATTATTATAATTTTTCAGTGGTGGCATTTCAAGAGATTGGACTGGTGTTCCAAGAATATTATTCGAAAAACCAAACTCTAAACAAAATCGATGTGCATGTGTAAATATCAACAGCGCCGAATATCGTAAAAATGAGCAAAAGTTTGGATTATATGAAAATTGTCCAATCAGTGCAACTAGTTGTAATGTTAAAATTCCGGACACATAAACAACGAAACGTTTTCTTATAACATTCCTATTGAAAGACACTTCAAAACCGTCCACATAAAAAATACTTACTCAAATTAGCACAATCTACTCAGGTTTTAAAAACACTGTTGAATCTCATATTTGAAATATAAATTATATTCATTATTTTATATTGTATACTGAGACAAAATAGAAAAAGACTAACTTTGAGGTAGCAGAGCTGTGAAATCATGTTAAATATTACTAGAGTTTGTATTGTTCAAATAACACTGCCAATATAAATATTTTTATATTGCAACAATTTTCTTTTTTCTTTAGCCTTCATTTATTAATTTAGGAAGACGTATTTCTTAAATATAATAATAATATATTTCTATAACATAAATTCTGATTCTATATAGCATTGAAAATCAGGTTTTTATCAGCAATCTTACACTGTAAAGTTCGCAGGCCACGTTCATTTATCATTTCAATATTTAATATCCTCCTCTATTGATTTTTATCACAATACATATTTATTCTTCATTGCAATTTCTTCACTTGTCATCTTCCGCTCCTCATATCATTTTCGATACTGTTTCATCCTACGGTGTCACATGAAAATATCTCCACAATTGATTTTGTATCGATGCATTACTGTAACATAAATAACTGAAAACAGGATTACTGTAATAAGATTAACAATCATGTCGAACTTATTTTATTTATTAAAAATAAGAAAATCGATACATCAGACTTATCGTTGATCGCTTCTTATAATGACCGCATTATTGTAATTTATTACATTAATGTATATTACAAAACAAAACAAAAATATCAGTCACAATTGCGCGTTTATATAAACGTCCATTTTTGTATTAAAAAAGACATTCAAGGATGTCCAGGCACACATGACGTTTCGCTGCACATTTTGCAGTTATTCTGCAAGTTTAGACACAACTTTCAGGAAGCCTATTTGCCATAAGTCGTCGTTTGATAACTTCACCATCGAGACATTCACCAGCAATAACAACACAAGGTCCTGCATTGCCCGGCACTCCTGTTGTTGTCGTAACATTTGATAACGTGGGGACGGTACTTCTTGTAGGTATCCTTAACTCCGTCGGTCGGCTGTTATATTTATGACATAATTCTTCTATACTTGATGTAGGTCCGGGCGTCGTCCAATTAGTGAGTAAAAATCCTTCTCCTGGATAACTTGGAGAACTTGTTTCGATGATATTATCACCTAAAATTGATTTTAACATTATAATATTTTGATAAACTTTCTCTTAAGTGTCGCTATAAAACTTTATAATGCACTTTCTTTAAATGAGAAGATATATCCAATTACTACTTTTTTCATATTTATTTCCAATTCTTGCATAATTATGAATATTTAATTTGTTTGAAACTTCGAAGTTTTTGTACTAAAAATTGAGTCGAGAAAAATATTGTATAAGTTTGGATATATAATTGTATATTAGAATTAATTTAAGCGGAAATCGATTGTTTCAGCAAGTTTTTTATCTTTGAGCGTACAAATAAAGCTATTATTAATGATAGAAAAAAATTGCTAATGAAGTTTTTGAATGATCATAATATTTGATCAATTATTTATTATTTTATTCATTTAAATGAACATGGAGAAACATAAGTCTTACCATATTTATTTGGAATGACATCGGGATCAGTCTCGATAGTCTGTTGAAAATTTTGTATCGAATATTGATGTACAGGTATTTCGCTAAGTTCTAATCGCTTACTATGACGTAGTTTTGCTATTCTGTCTTTACGAGCTCTGATAATTATTATCAAAACAATTAATATTAAAGTGACTAGGGCACCAACAGCAACTCCGAGTATGGGAGATAAAACAACATTTGTTTCTTGACCTGAAAAAAGAAAAAAAAAAAAAAAAAAAAACAATTACTGTATAAACTTCTAACTGTATTATAATTATAAGTATAAGAAAAGTTCAGTTATTTTCAATTAATTTAGCTTGACTAAGCTTTATTTCATTTCAAATGAATTTTGTTAAATAAACCTTTATTAAAATGTCGCTAATACTAAAACGTTCCAGAATAAAGAATAACTATGTTTTGAAATAAACAAGTGTTTTCCATAAGAATTCACTTTCATTGTGTATTATGCATTTAAATTATACAAATTATATCTCTTATTATAAGTATGTTTTCATTTCGAATTACCTGTATGTTTCTCCGCATCTCGAAATGTAACTTCACTAAGAATGACAGGATTACTTTTTCCTTTGGCATTTATTGCATATATAACTACATGAACTCCAGAATTAACCGGAGCTTCTAAGTCCGATAAAGCGAATGTTGGTTCATCGAATGAGGAAATATTATATAATAACCGTTTATCGAGTTCAACTTCAGTATCTCCATGGTACACTTCGAGGATAAATTTTTGAGGTAATCCTCCGTCGTATCCCGCAACGCATTTCACTTCAACACTTGTGTACGTTTGATTGGATAAAGTACAGTTGCGAACTGGAAATGGTTTGCCTGAAATGATAAATAAATGTAGACAAAATCTATGAGATAACATGTTTCTTTTTCAGTAAATATTGTATGAAATATTACGTAGTTTTTACCTGCAGCAACTAATTGAAATAAACAGGGTTTAGTTTGGGTACCAACAGCATTGTCTGCCCAACATGATAATGTTCCATAATCTAACTCTGTAGTTGGAGTATATTTTAAAATACTGACACCGTCTTTTAATTTAACTGAAAATCTTTTTTCGGGTACTTCTAGAGTTTCTCCACTATTATTAAATTTCCATCGAAAACTATGAGCAGGTGGATCAGCCTCAACTCTACAGGTAATTTCTAGAGACTCGCCACGGGAAGCTCCGACAATGATGACTTGTTCATCTTTGCATACTGGAGCATCTGAAATTATTTCAATACATTCCGTTATATATATTTGTTTTTCCTATTTAATTTTGTTAAGTTAAGTTTTTATAATTTTTTGAGAAGAAACATTTTTTTGTAGAATCTATTTTTTATCATTAAAATTGTATCTAGTTTTATTATACTTTATGAAAGTTTTGTATAAAGCATTTTTTTAAAAATTGTAACATAAAAAACTTACATTTCACTCGAAAATGTAGTGCTTCACTTTTCGTTTCAGCTATTGAATTGGCTGCTGCGCAAATATAAATTCCAGCACTACTTCTGGTTATACTTTGTAGCACAAGACTTTGATTGGACCAAATTATTCTTGCTGATGTATTGTGTGATAAAACTTCGTCCTATAATGAAAATGCATTATTGAATAATATTTCACTTTTTCCTGAAATTTATATTTCTGTTTGATATCATTTGTAAAAAATGTTATAATAATTTACGTACATTATGAATCCACGATAATTTCGACCATGGAGGATTTGATTTGATATGACATTCAAAATACACATCATCTCCTTCTTTAATGTCATCTGCACTTAAAGTTGATCCCAATTTCAGTGAAACAATCGGCGAATCTGCAATGAATGCGACAATTTATATTTTCATTCATATATACATGGTAGGTTGATTTGTGCTGAAATTTAATGTTATTCCATGACATGAATTGAACGATATTTATGAATAGTCATTCTTGTTTTCTGTTTTTCATTTTCTACTCTGCTATTTTGAAAATAAAACATTTTCATACAGTTCCATTTCTTTTTTTACATTTATTTTTTTATACTTTCACTTCATACTTTTTAACTTAATATGACAAAGTACAGTGCATTGAAGTATAGTGATTTTCAAACAATATTTTAGCATGTAACAATGCCAAATTTCAAAATGTTGCAAATTATACTGATTAAAAACACTTGTAATGATAAAATCTCAAGCCATATCATAATGTTGTATAAAACTGGCGATGGTGAAATTCCAAAGTAAAATCAGAAATTAGTTTTATAATCGATGGTACGTTTTGTTCATTAGGCTTCAGAATCCTATTGTAACGGTACGTAAAATCAGTTATCTGCAAAAGTCATTACTATTTACGTTGAGCCATCCAGGACACGTCGAGGAGGAATATGAACGTTTGAATGTGGGATGAGAGTCTTCAGCTACGGCGGATACGATCCTTAATCCCACAAGATACGGCATAGTAGTCGCGGAT
This sequence comes from Gryon sp. ZL-2020, assembly GCA_022817425.1. Taxonomy (NCBI): domain Eukaryota; kingdom Metazoa; phylum Arthropoda; class Insecta; order Hymenoptera; family Scelionidae; genus Gryon; species Gryon sp. ZL-2020. The sequence goes on from JABFPJ010002005.1 coordinate 14,061, forward strand.
TAAAATCTTCACTTTAATGCCGAGATAGCAACCACATCGTTACTGAGGAAGTTCAGAGTTTGGTAGTAAAAGTCAACGCCAGAAGTGTACTACCTATTTAAGTACTAACGTAAACGATTGAGCAAGTTTACGAATAAACAGCACCAAAGGTGGATGCTACTCTGGTGGTACATCTCAATTCTTATATAAATGAAGCCATTAATTCTGATTTAGATGTAATGTGAAACTTCTTTTATTTCTTTTTCCCTCTGACTTAACTTCAAATTTATATATATTTATTTACAGTATATATTTTCATACGTAAAAAATCATTTTTATATATTTAAGTATTTAACATTTTAATGAATGATGATATTTTCTATTTTGTATATAATTATTTTAATGCACAGAAAGAATTACAGTCGATCTTAGATGGAATGTTTAAATTGACTGTTTGAGAAATTGATGTCAATTCTTCGGTTTGAATTCGAGATAATTAGTTCAATGTGTTTAATTTAAGACAGCCTTATCAGATTTCCCAATTCGGTGACATGTTTAGATGATATTACAATCATGTAGGATATCAGATCTGAAAGCCTCAACAGGATCCACAATGATCGAATAAATCCCAGATTAAGATGAAATTACGAGTTTGGTAACATTTTTTATGATAATACTAAAGATCGCTAAATTGTAAGGAATTATAATGTTTGGAACATTAAAATTTATATTTTTATGTGAAATAATTATGACTATGAGTTAATCTTTCCAAGTTTGGAACCTTGTAATAAAGTATATTTATGAGCGATCCAAGTTATCATCAAATAAACTGAAGTCTCGTAAAAGAAATTCAATAAATATTCCATTATGTTATTGATACTTACATACAACATTGATTTTCCATGATTTTTCTAACACAAGTCCATTGCCATTTGGATTTTCGGCACGACATGTTATTTTTTTCCCATTATCATCGACGCCGGGCTCAAATTCCAGCCAGCTTATTGTATGATTTTCACTCTTTTCGTCCTAAAAACAGTGTATTTGTTTGTAAATATATATTAATATACTACAGAAAATGTGTAACTAATTGTATTTTTTATATTGTGTTGAAGATGATATCTATGTACTTAAATTTATTAGAGCAAATTCGATTTACGAAAGGTTAAATTAATTAGTTGAAAGATTTCTCACCTTAACGTGTTTCAATGGTTTGGTTCCACGGCCTTTGTACCATGTTATAACCGCTGGTGGTCTAGATCCTGTTGTTTCACATTCTACTTTGTAAGTTCTTCCAGCTTCTAATGGATCATCTAAATTTTCATGTTCCCTCTGTCTTCGAATTTCAACGGTAAGAGGTTTAACTAAATAAGCGTATATAAAATTAGAAGCGAAACTGATGATTCGACAGAATCAGTGTTATACTACTTAACTCTATAAACTTATCTACTTTAACTTTTCTTACTAATGCACTGAGAAAAATAGATAATTAAATTGACTTTCTTTTCTGATAATGGCTTTGACTTTCAAACAGTTATTACGAACATAAAAATAATTGCTTTGATTATCTACATAGTTAATTTGATAATATACTTTTTTCGGTGTATAAATATATACATTTATGAATATTTAAAAAGAAGTTAAACTTATATGAAATGTATTATGTGTCTTATTGCATTTGAACATTTTAGGACATCTTTATGATTTAACAGTTATGCGTAAAAGCGACACATAAAACTATACGTAAAGGGTTTCCAGTGATACAAGGTGAAAGCACATCACAGAGAATCGTATTTGCAAGAGACAAAGGTCTTTTTATATAAAACATTTCGATGAAACAAGAAAACAAATAAATCACTTTTACATCATTTATTGTTTAAATGTTAAAAATAAATATATTTATTTATACGATTATGCTAAAACTGAAGACATTTTTTAATTTTATAAAGTAATGACATTCAAAGATGTTATTTGTCATCAATAATTAAACTTAAAGATTTTGATAATAATCGAAATTGACTTATACTTACGATTCATATCTAATACAAAAAAGTCAACTTTTGGTTGTATAAGGTGAGAATTTTGGGCTTCGCAAGAGAAATTCGTTCCAAGATTAGACCTATTCAAATTCCTGATTGTTAGCCTGAAAACATAAAATTTATGTAATATATATATACAGATATTAATATTTGAATTTTGAAACAAATGATCCTAATAAAGTTATATGATTTGTTTATTTCTTAATGTTGCGTATTGATATAAAGTTTCGTGTCATTAAAAAACAAATTGGTTTAAGAAGTATCTAATGAAAATAACGCTCGAAGCGTTGAAGAATATACGTAATTTCGTTGGCAAATTATCTGCACAAAGCGCAGTTCACAGTTAAAGAAAAAAGATGAGACAATCTTTGATTTTGTTAGAGTAAATTTCGCTTACGTGCGTTGAAACGTAAACCTCGTTTTACAGTAAATTATAATACTATTTAAATTGTTCTTGTACAAAGTACACAATATTTGCAATTTTCTTTGTCGTACAGTTAATTAACTAGATCTATCAACAGTATTTTATTTCAATTAAGAAAATCATTAAAATTATTCTATTTTAAATATAATGTTTATCAAACGAATTTTTATTATCTGTTTTTTTTTTTAATTTCTTAAAACATTGAAATTTTAACTTATTGAGAATATTTACGATATTTCTGTACGCAGAAGATTATCGTGAAAAATGTCTCTTTTTGTGAATTTTGATGTCTTATTATATAGAGGTATCACTTGTAAAAGTGTGAATTCAATGAATTTAACAAAAATATTAAATTTCAAAGTTTGTTTAGAATTTTTCGAAATTCATATAAGCCATACAACGCACTATTAAAACATCTTAAATAGTTTGAACATAGAAATATATAAGGCTTAAAGTTTGTTGCTACAATGTGGTGGTAATGTCACAATCGTAACATCTACGTGCTCAGGAGCTTTTTCGATTATTTGAAGTGATATATGACTTTCGTCGTTATCTATAATAAATAATCTTGTATTCTTTTTGCAACAAATTTTCACTTCAAATTATTGTTACTATCATTTTATATTATTTTTTATATGTCTACTATCGATTTAAATGAGATCATCTTCGTTCCTAAAATATTTACGATATTCTTAAAATATTTTAGTTTTCATTCATTACAAGTTTTTAATAATTCTGACAAAATTGAATACAAACCTTTTCTCTATGACTTCGCCAGCTTTGCTTTGGCTAAATTCATTGGTTACGTTGATTCTTCCGTTAATGAACCACCTAACTGTAGGTTCTGGATTACCTAAAAATTGCATAAAAAATATAGTCTAATATCTATAAATATAATAAACCTTTTTGAAAATGTATACATTACTTACATTTGCAGACACAAATTTAAATTTAAAAAATTATGAATTTGTCATATTTTTTTTAGTTAGTAAAAATATTATTCTTTAATAAAATGTTTCAATTCTTTTATTTATAGAAGGTATCGATGTCATCTTATATGATTACATTCTGATCAGATGGGAAATGTAATGTTAAATATACACAATTCAATGGTATCATTGTGTACAGTACTGCGTTGTGTGTATGTTAAACAATGTTTTAAGATTAGATGATATTAACTGGCGATAACTAAGGATTGATACGTAAAAGCTGTACATACAATATGAATTACATGCACGTATTATACTCATGATATATACATATCATATGTAAATTTAAAATCATTTATATTTAAATTCAACAAAGTACAAATTGAATAAAATTTCAGGATAAATATTTCAATTGCTTAGTTTTTGCTTTTATTTAAAATACATAAAAATAAAATGTTCAATCCAATTAAGCTAAAACTAATAAATTTAAGCAAAGCTGTTTTTGAGTTACTGCTGAAGCATTAGCTAAGTAGTTGAGCAAGTTTGAACAATAAACATTTTAAAGACAGTATTATTTGTTAATACTTTTTGAAATAGTTTAACATTTTTAATTAAGATAGAAGAGTAAAATTTCATTTGTGTAATTATTTTGAGTATTCGAAGTATTTAATTAGTAATAAAGAAGAAAAATTACCTCCAGTAACTTGGCACGTAAGGTAAAGATCATCACCTTCTTTGTGTGTTTTGTTCATAGAAAGTCCATGAACTAAAATCACCACTTTTTCTGGCGGAACTGAAATTAGAAAAATATCATTAAATATATGTTTTTCAGTAATTATATAACTATATATATATAAATTCCACAGAGCTCATTAACAAATAACACATTAAGAAATATTGAAATCAAAAATTGAATCATTACTTTTTTTAAACTTCTTTATAAATATTTAAAATAAAAATTGCAAAGATTGTTGTTTGGAGTACAAGATTCATTATTTCGTACGTTTTCCAATTATATTATTATCTCAATCGGTACAATTTGTTATTGTGACAGAAAAATTTGTTTGATTTAAAACACTTTTACCCGTAGCGGTGTTTTTTTAATCTAATGTAAGTTACATAAAACTCTTTGTAGTATAAAAACTAGAAAATTGTGGGGGAATGAAAGCAATAGGGGTTGAGGAAAGATCAAAAACGCAGCACGGAAAATCGTATGAATTTATGAGCACATAAATTTGAGGGTCCCAGCTTCTAAAGCTGGGATGATTCTGAGCTCGCATGCCGTTTCTCCTAGCAATCTGGCGAGAACTGTTTTATCAGTTCCTCGCGTCGTCATTTTCGTTCGGAGCACACTGGACATAAATCGGCTATCGAAATGAAAGAAGTTTTCTACACCATGTACGTAATCGAAAACAAAGAACTATAATATATAGTTACGAATATATACAAATATATCTATAATTTAAGTATTAGCAAAAGAAGTCGATAAAAGTATGATGTATACATTTTGTAATTGATATAGATTTATACTGCATTGTAGATATCTTTTGATAATCAATGAATAAAACAATTTGTTGCATTTTGCACAATGTTTTTATATTATTTAAAAAACAATTATTTATAGATGTACTTTTTTATAATATTTTCTAGATGCTCAATAACATGGATTGTAACATTATGATTAGCCGAAAGAGTGGATACATTACGCAGATAAGAGTCTTTATTTCAATGACGTATACAAATTGCATTTATTAAACAGTAATATGCGTGTTCCCTCAATTTTAAATGTGAAAACTATATTTTATTGGATATATCGGTGCGTAATAATAACAGGACTAATAATAAAACTAAACGAGAATAAAAATGAAATAAAATAATAATAAATAAAAATTTTATATATATTGTATAGTTTTATTCTTAAAAAAGTGCTATATTTTCAACTGGCAATATTACATTTTTCAAACCAATTTTTTCAGTATATTATTTAATTTAATTTCAATTTTTATTTTATAATGTACATATGAATTAGATTTTAAAGAATAATTAAATAAAACATATTTTATTTTATTGAAATAATATTCAGACAAATAATCGTTAATATTGTTATATACTTATTGAACAATTGTATTGAACATATAAAATTCAATATTCGTAAATTGATTTAATTATATTAAAGCACGAAACATTTGTTTGAAATAATTGATGAATTTTTAAATTGAAATGGGTAACTTCCGAATATCATTAATCAAAATAAATTATCTACGGTTTAATTAACTTGCTTGTAGGTGCGTTTAGTCGATCCTATCTAAATATTACATGCATATGACAATATTCAGCACCACGGGATCACTATATTACTTACCAATAACTGTAAGATTATACATGACACTCTTGGATTGTCCTCGATGATAATCCACTCTACACCTATAGATTGCTGCATCCAGTCTTTTAACATCAGTGAGTAATAAAAATGCTTCTTTTGGACTCAGCATTTCAAAGTGTGCTCGTGATTTTAAGGCGCTTGGCATGTGTTTTGCTTCGGCGAAAGGAGTTCCACGAGCATTTATTCTGAAAAAAATACGAAGTTAAGTATTTCGTTAGTATTTTCTCATTTAATTTTATTTAACTTACATAGTTTACTTAAATACATTATTATTATAATTATTATTGTATCATTATAAATATAGGAATTAAATTAAATTTTAATTAAAATTAAACACATTTTGATTTAAAGAGTTTTCATTAAAAGCTATGTATTATATAAAAAAGTTGTCCAGTTCATAAATACTATTTCTAATAAGGTTATTGTTAAAATCATGTAATTAGCATATAAATTGTGAACAAAATATCAGCATCGAATTGTGATTGTTTAAAATATTCAAAATTGTCGAAGGTTATTGATATTAAAATAAAATTTCAGCGAATATTGAGTGTGTATAATTGCTAAACTTCGTCATTTATAATATATAATATAATTTTTCTTGCAGAAAATTGAAGAATTTTTCTAAAAAGTTATGTATTATTTACATTTTAATCAATTTTTGCAATATACATGTACTTTACAGATATTTCAGAATTGTTCAATAAGTTTTGCATGAGATCAATGGAGTCAACAAGAATCTGTTTTCGACAACATCGAATCTAATTATAAAGGGCGTAATCTTTTATTTATCGCCAAACAAGCTTAATATAAATTGTATTTAAATCAGATCAGAATCAAGTTAGTTTTTATTTTTATAAAATAAGATTTTTTCACATTGAATCGGTTCTGCGTTTTAAGTTTAATGAAATTTCTCTTTGAACTTTTTCTGAAATTCTTTTATGTGCTCTCCTCTCTTATAACATCTACCAATATCAGACTTCAATTGAGATTGACTTTAAAACTTACATTTCAAACTTCCGACAATCTGGCTGCAATATTTACAGTTATATAGTCTATTGAGCAAATTTATGTATGAATTAATACGTAAATTGAACTTAATTTCAGCAAAAGAAATACACACATAAAGAAAAATCACAATTCTGTTTAGCTATCATTTTTCAGTTCATGATCTTAAAAAATAATGAACTTATGTTAAACATTTCAAAATTAATAACATATGTTATTACATTAACGTGATTATACAATTTATTGAAATGCATGAACAATATATCATTAAATATAATTTTCCGGTAATGTTTAATTATATATACATATACATATACACACTCAACTTGTAAACCCTGTTAACTTGAGTAATGTTATAAGTAAATTCAAATTATAAGTAATCGAATTAATGCCCCACCGCTATCATTAGTTATCTATTGAGTCAACACCATTCGATTTGCTGAATCGGAAAATAATCTAATTCTGCAAATCAGTTACATTAATTTTAGTCATTTGTGCGTTAATGTAAAGGTACATCAGTAACATTATTTTTACAATTAATAGTAAATATTACATATTTACAATTGTCATGTATATTTTTAAAATGTAAATTGCATTAACATAACTGAAATTACAATTATAGAAACCGAAACAGCGAACATGTTCATAGTTGAATTAAAAGTTGTAACACAACTTTGAACTTGTAATGAATAACACTGACAAACGCACGGAAAGAAAAAATCAGCTGGGATAGCAACAACGAGCGCTATCCCAGTAAGCGTAAAGCGCTGTACTAACACTGCCATGCGCTAGCTTGACTTCTAGCGCCTTCGCGTTGTTGCAGTGATGCTACGACTCGTCTTAGAAACTTTTTGACGGTTAAAAAGAATAATAATTAATTTCAAATTAATTATTATTCTTTCATAAATAATACAATTAAATATTTTTTTTAA
>JABFPJ010002006.1:0-21744 GCA_022817425.1 Gryon sp. ZL-2020
AGGGCGCCACTGCGCCCGAGGCATATATAACGTTTTACGCGTCAGTGACAGCGGATCGTAAGTGGAACTAGCAGGTTAGAGTGCCGTAAACGAAGTTTACGGCACGAGACTCTGATAGTTCCACTTTTGTCCGCTGTCACTGACACGTAAAAATGTTTTCTAAAATAAACCCATAATTCAAAGTCAATGAAATATATAATCTAATGTTATTTATTCAAAGATAGATGAAACAAGAAAATACGATTAGAAAATGAATTTGTAATAAATCATTTTATGTAACATTTAAAGTTAATGAACGCTTAATAGCTCATAAAATTATGTATATGCTAATAGTAAAGAAATGTATACATTTCAAAACGAAGAAAACATGAAAACTGAATTAGAATATTAATTATGATAATTATGATCCCAAAAAGACGCACTAACATCTTAACCTACTGTTCTCCAAACTTTCCCTCCAACAAAAATCGCCCACTTAATTTATACCTTTTACTTTTTACATATTGCGCAATACGCTGCATCGAACATCTGACGCTGGATCTAGAAACCGCCTGTAGTATCTACTTGCCAACGTTAACAGTCCTCAACACTTTTGACAGTTTTTGCACAAAATCTGCCGCTGGCTTCACGCTCAATTAAAATCTTGAACATCCGGGTCGAAATGCATACACTGAAAAATATCTTTTTGTTGAAAATAAAAATATACTTAAGAAAACTTTTTTGGGAATACTTTCTACTTGATTCAAATGAAATATACTTAATTCAAGGTACCATTTTTTACAGTGTAATTGACTATTTCAAAAAGTTTTGTTTCGCATCGACTTAAGATCCTACAGTTCTTTTGTGCAACCTGAAAGCGTATAAGCAGTGTTTCTCGAAACGTTTTTCGATATCCCTCGAGACAAAAAGAAATGAGATTGGAATGATCATTGAATGATCATTAATTATGATATTAAAATGATCATGCAATGATCATTTAAATCGGAAAATAATGATCTGGCAAAAAAACTTCCTAGTAATTCTGAATTCACGTAAAGTATTAGAGCAAACATTTTTATACTTAAAACATCGTTATTTAAATGATCATTGGAAGGATTTAAATCATCACGTAAATAATTAACATGATCATTTAATTCATTTCAATTATCATTTAAATTATTTTAATGATCATTAAAATGATTTGAATGACCATGAATATGATTAAAATGATCATTGGAAAGATTTTAAATTAATCATTCAAAACATTTATATGATCATTTTAATAATTCAAGTGATTATTAAAATCATTCCAATGATCATTTAAATCATTTATATGATCATTAAAAAGATTTAAATGACTATGGAAATTATTAAAATGATCATTCGAAGGATTTAAATGATCATAAATAAATAATAAACTGATATAATTACTAAAAAAGTATTTTTGCCAGATCATTATTTTCCGATTTAAATGATCATTGCATGATCATTTTAATATCATAAATAATGATCATTCAATGATCATTCAATGATCATTCCAATCTCATTTCTTTTTGTCTCGGGTGGTCAATATATAGTCAAAATATAGTCAATACATGGTTAGGAAAAGAAATTTGATTAATATATATTGTTAACACATGTTTTATATATGGACAATATATGATCCATTCTAATACGGTCTTTATATATATGATAAAATATGGTCAATATATGCTCAATACAAGATCCATATATGGTCCATATATTGTAAGTACATATGGTCAATATATGGTTAATATAAGGTTCATATACAGTCAATATATAGTTAATTATGGTCAATGTATGGTTGATATATGACAACAAAATGGTCCATATGTGGTCGATGTATAGTCAAAATATGGTCAATATATGATTAGTAAATGATTTCTTGAATAATATATTGTTAATATATGTCTTATATATGGGCAATATATCATCCATTCTAATACGGTCATTATATATATGATCAAAATATGGTGAATATATGCTCAATATAAGATCCATATATGGATAATATATGGTTTATATAAGATCCATATATGGTCAATATATGGTTAATGTAAGGTTCATATATAATCAGTATATGGTCAATATATAGTAAAAATATGGTCAACATATTCTTCGCAAATGATTCCTTAAATTATATATTGTTTATATATATTTTATATATGGACAATATATAATCCTTTCTAATGCGGTCTTTGTAATAAAGAAAACGACTATAATAAATACAGTAGAACCTGTGAAGAGTGCACTTTTTCTGTCCTTTTTAACCTGCAAAGAGTCCACTATTGTTATCTTTTTTTCTTCATACTAAAACATAGGTTAAAAAAAGAGAGAAATAGTGGACTCTTCACAGTGTAAACAAAGACACAAATATGGACTCTTCACAGGTTCTACTGTATTATTAACATATTTTTCCGAGTGTTAACATTGATAATAAATTTTAGATTTTTAAATAATGTCTCCAGCCATTTTCATCTCGGCTTTAGAACAAAAGATCTCGGGCGCGCGACTTGAAACAAAGATTTTGCAGCTGCCGACGAACTCGAATCGTCTCTCATTTTAATTGCGACCGCGAAAGCTGACGACGAAGAGTGTCTCCGCCTTTTAATGCTCGGTTTTATAGTTTATACGTTTGGCCGTCGTCGACGGGACACAATCGTTTTCTCGGGCCGATCTTCTTCTCGTCGCGACAAGAACGCAGAACGAGCGGAGGCCGCAGGGAAGAAGTGCGGCCAGTTTTTGCATGCGAAAAATGCGGCGCATCTGAATGGCCGGCCCGAAAAAACGTCTTTGACGTTTGCGAAGAAGTTACGCTGAATTTTGTACAGATTGTATATACTTTGTAGAGTTCGTCAAAATATGTATGCGAACATTTTTTTCAACACAAAAAATTATTTATTGCCACTTCAGGAGGTATAATTTAAGAAAATAAAGGATAATGAAAAAATTTTCATTTTCTTATAATTAAAATAATGAATATTCAATGTTATTTAAATGAAAAATGTCTTTTATTAATTCAAATTGTATGAAAAAATAAAAGTGGCTAAAATTGTTATTTTAAATTTTAATTTGAAAATTAAAATAGATTAATTATGAAGATTTAATTTTGTAGTGAAGATTTTTTGCGCGATTTGATTATTTGATTAGTGATTTGATTGATTTATATTACTATTATTGAGTTTAGATATAGAATCATAATTATGATTTAGTCTTCGGAACGGAGATTTATTTTTAGTTTGTATTCTCATTTAATGGAGAATGTAAATGAACGACGTTTAATTAGGATTTAGAATGGAGATTGGAAATATAAAATAATCATTCGTAATAAAGATCCTTGATAAGGACGAAGAATAAGATTTATAATGTAAAATAAAATTCTACTTTTCAAGAATAATTTATTTCAGTATTTAAAAACGATTAAATAAATAAATAAATAAATGAAAATTAAAAATAATTTCACAATTGTGAAACACTTGAATACAATTTTGCCTTAAAAACTCAATAATTTATTATAAAACTAAACTTCTTTAAAGTTAGATAATCCCTTATTTGATTTCACATGAATTTAAAAAAAATCAGAATTCAAGAAATCTGTCTCTCAAAATTGTAAAATCCTTTTAAGCGATAAAAATAGTTAAGGATAAAAAGTTTCAATCCTGCGAAAAAGTTGCCGGAGATTTTATTTTGTTGTATTATGTTGCAAAAAGTTTAGAAACATTTCGCTTTTTAAATGTATAATGCGATACAAAGATAATTCGTAAATTAAATAAAACATGTTCATTTTCAATTAATCGTTAAACTAAATATGATTAAATTTAAAATTGAAATATTTTTTTCTTAATTTTCTAAATTTTTCTAAACTAACAACTTTTATGATCATCAAGTAAAATGCACAGTCATTTTAATTGAAATGATTAAACTATTTATGCGCAAATGCATCGTCAAGGAAATATCATCCGCTGGTGAGAATTGCGTGTAGAATTTTGTTGTATCCACACGATCGATATTCCGTACTGTTGCGCACATCTAATATACATCATCTGCAATTACACTCGCAATCGAAAGATTGGCAAAAGCAATTAATATTGTTCATCTGTATAAGATCGTAAGCTCGTGAGGAATTGTTAGGAGCGCATTTCCTATGTCTAGATTATAATCCCTTTGAGGATTTATTAATAACTATCGGAATGCAATTAAATGCGTTAGAATTATTGCGACTTGTTAGATCATTTTTTCTTGTTTTGCAAGCAACCAAAAATTTAGTTAAGAAAAACAAAATTGTATGACAAAAATTTGTACGAGAAAAAATTTTTAGTATAAAAAAATTTCATATTTAGTGCAACCAAATTTATTTCCAATTTAGTATAATCAAAAATTTAATACAAGAAAAAAAAGTACACTGACAATCATAAAACCTGAAAATGTACAATTTTGAATTGAATTATTATTGTTTTTAATAGCATTCTGAATCCATCGGCAAAAAGTCATCAAATTTTACTGTTAAAAACAATAATTTATAAAGAAAATAACGTAAATAGTTACTAAAATAACTTTCATTTTTACTGTTTTTCACAGCAAAATTGATGATTTTTGTCGATGGATTCAGAATGCTATTAAAAAGAGTAAAAATTCAAGATCTATGATTGTCAGTGTACAAAATACTAGTATAAGAAAAAAAAAGTACAAAATACTAGTATAAGAAAAAACAGTTAGTACAAAAAAATTCCAAAAACAAACAAACATTTAGTACAAGAAAAAAAATTGTACAACAAAATTAGTACAAGAAAAAACATTTAAAACAAAAAAAATTCAAACTCAAAAATAGTACACAAACTAGTACTAGAAAAAAGTATTTAGTACAAAAAAAAAATCCAAAAGAAAGAAAAAACAAAAATTACAAAAACAAACAAATATTTAGTACAAGAAAACAAAATTGTACAAGAAAAAACATTTAGTACAAAAAAATTTTTAATCAAAAATAGTACAAAAAACTAGTACTAGAAAAAAGTATTTAGTACAAAAAAATCCAAAAGAAAGAAAAAAACAGAAATTACAAAAACAAACAAATATTTAGTACAAGAAAACAAAATTGTACACAAAAATTAGTACAAGAAAAAAAAGTAGATAAAAATTTAGTACAAAGAATGTCCTTTTTTGGGTTCCTTTTCTTCCAAATGAATGTTGTTTCAAATAGCAAAAGATGCACCTGTGTGTTTACGAGAAAGGCGTGATCGACATGTTGTTAGAATCCAATGCCCACCTACGTTGGATATTTCCAGGTGTCACGCTTTTTGCAGGATGTGCGTCACTGCAAGTATTACTGAGTAATTGAATGGATGGTACTTGAGCTTCACTCACGTAGGCTACTTCGTCAAAAACCGGAAGCAAGGTTTCGGAAGCAGGATTTCGTGAATTTAATTTTTCCTTTATGTAAAGTTTTCCTTACATGAAGGATGCATTATTTAAAATGTCAAATCAATCCAGAAAGTTACAATCGGACAAGTGGAAACTTAAAATTAGTAGTTGAATGATTGTTTTATAATTTAGACTGTAATTTAGACTATCTCTTTTTTCCAAGTATGGTTAATTAACCCATTTAATATGAAACAAGAAAAAATGTAACTTTTTTTTAAATTTGTTTTTTAAAATAATTTAAAATTTTGTAAATATTTTTTTACAATAAAAACATTATTTGTTTTAAAAATTAAAAAAAAAAATAAATTTGAAAATTAACTTTAAGATGAATTCTACTCATTAATCCAATCAAAAACATTTATTTACTTTTCTCAGTAAAGTTATTAAAAAAAAGTAAAAAATAATATATTGCATCTAATTATTATTATTATAATTTTTACAATATAAACTGTAATTTTACCATCTTTCTTTTTTGCTTACACTTAATTAAGATCTTTCAAAACTTGTCATTTAAGAAATTCAAACTTTTAAAAAATTAATCATTGCAAAATTGTCTCCTGAAAGAAAACTTTTCGAACATTGAAATGGGTATTGCGTCGATTAACGCATCCATTGAATTGTCGGAAAAGTTGCGAGTCGCTGCTTTTTTTTCAGTAAAGACTTTGGCTGTGATGTGTGCAGGTGTGCAATCAATGAAGATGCCCCCAATCAGAGCGACAAACGAAAGTCAGCGCGGGGCCGAAAGTTGATTCAAGACGATCGCAAATTCAATTAAAAGTTGTGATTATTAGCTTGGACAATGAGTCCCCGGAGTCTCCTCGGTTCGCGCGAGGTGCGGGGCCCTAAAACTCGCCGTATATAAGAGCTTATACTAATAAAGTCTTTTTGCTGATTCTGCTCGGCTAGCGCCTTGATTAAGCTTCTTCGCGACGCACCAAGAAAATATAATGACTTCTCTCTGCAAACGCCATCGAGCGAATTCGCAATATCTCCGACGCTTCCTCTCTTGTTCCCTTCCCCTCCCTCTCCACCGTCCACTTCTTTCCTCTCCTTCGCTTTTGTCCGAAGCTCTTTTTTTTCGTTCTTCTTTTTTTTTGTCCTTTTACGTACTTACCCCTGCAGCGACCCACGCACATCTCTTTTCCTGAATTCATGAACACCACGTACGTGTCCTTTGACTTACTTTGATTTTTGCTCTTAAAATAATCGCAGGCAAGATTTATTGTAATATTAATGTTGCAGAAAGGAAGTTTGAGTTTTTCGCAAAAAGGATAATTAAAGTGATCTTTTTTTACAATATTTGATTTGTAGAATAAAGAAATATAATTCGATATCTTTAAATATTTGAAATTAACTTTTAACTTTGACAAATTTTGAAATTATAATAAACTAGCTGGATTTCCTATAACATCACATGAAATTCATGTGATATCTGGGTGATATCCCTAAGACATCCTTAAAATATCCTTATGACATCCCTATGATATTCATGCCATCCCTATGAGTACCATATGACATCTTTAAGATCTTATACATCTCGATGACATCCACATGTTATCCGCATTTGCGTCGCGAAATCCATGTGACATTCATGAGATATCCTTGTGACATCCCTATGACGTCCCTGAGATATCCTTAAAACTTCTTTATGACATCCATATGATATTCCATGACATCCCTATGAGTACTTTAAGACATCCTTATACATACCTATGACATCCGCATGACATCCACATGACATCCACATGACATCCGCACGACATCCACATTTGCGTTGAGAAATTCTTTTAACATTCATGTGATATCCTAATGACATCCCTATGACATCCCTAAGACATCCTTGAAACATCCTTATGACATTCGTATGGTATTCCATGCCATCCCAATGAGTACCTTCAGACATCACTAAGACATCCTTACACATCCCTATGACATCCTTAGGACATCCCTATGACATCCGCATGACATCCACATGACATCCGCATGACATCCACATGACATCCGCACGACATCCGCATTTGCTTTGACATACACTTTTTTTTTTCTAAAAATTAAGTGTATTTATCTCAAAACTACAAAAATACATCGAAGACCTAAAATTATATTCCTTAAAATTTTTTTTAATCGGTTCCATAAATTTTACATAATTGACATAACAATCAAACATATAATCGCATTTTTCATTCTATATATTAGTAAAGATGAAGAATAAGGATAGTAAGGGTAGTGAAGATTACTTTCTTCACAGTAAAAGACGTTTAAAAAACATCATCACTTATAGTATGTCAAACATTTTTTATTGATTTCCAATACATAAAACAAGATAACTAAAAATGTCACATCATAATCTGAAATAAAAAAAAATAGTTTAGCATATAGAATTGTACGAATAATTCACATATCGTTGAAAACTTAACTACCAGGTTTTCCAATTGGTCGTATAAGGTCGAGCGGAGTAATCTAGCGTGGAATCTTGGACGTGAAGATTAGGCGAATAAATTTTGCGAGCCAATAATTGTATTGGTACTTCCGGTAACTAATGATCCAAAAGTCGTTAACACCGTGTTTCGATTCCAGGCCAGGTTATACGAGAGACTGCTTTGTTCGAATCGAAGGCAGACGAATAACGTGCGCTTTGAAAATGAAATTGCGCGACTCTGGCTGGCTCCAGTATACAACGTTGTATATACGGCTAATTCCGGGAGGCCGATGGTAATTCATGACGACGCCGGCGGCGTGTGCAGGAGCGAGACGAAATAAATAGTCGTTCGTCCACGGCAAGAAATTGCTTCAACGAGAACAAATATATGTTTCGAATGGGCTATGAAAACAACCAACTTCGATGAATGTATTTTACCCCCCCCCCATTTCCCCCCAATATTTTTATGAAAAAAAAGTAACATTAATTTAATATGAAAAATGTATCGCAATTTTTAAGGATAATTTTTATTGAATGTTTCAATTGCAAATGTCTTTAAAATTGAATCAGTTTGTTTGTTGTTTGAGACTAAAAATCCATAAACGTCAATGAAAAAGACGATGATTTTGTTATCAACGAAGACATCTGATTTGCTTCACATCTAACGAGATTATTAAAACTGCATAACAATAATTTATGACGGCGAAAAGGAATCATCGTATTCTTATCCGGAGATAATGACGCCCTATGGCTGAATCTCGGATGTAAAAAAAGGGGGGGGGGGAATTGAAAAGGTAAAAAAAAGGCGTTTTTATACACCGGACATATACAGCTTGAGTTAAAGAGCGATAAATAAAACGAACGCGTGTGTCTTCCGTGGGGAAGATTAAATAAAATATGCGTGTTGTTAGAGTTATGACGAAAAAATTGAAAGTTTACGTTTTTATTACGACGCCGGTTGTCGGTTTAATGACGTGAGGCGCGATGTGCGAAAGCAATCTATATTTATGCTCTTCATTCACAATCAAACGAATTTTGATGCATCTCAAGATTTGACGTTGAATTAAATCGTGTTAAATGTTGTTGAATGAAAAATGCAATAATTTTTTTATAATATAATCGAACTAGCTTAATCCCCCACTTTACCTGAGTGAAAAATGATAATACAATGTCATTTATATGACATCCCATGACATCCTATGATATCCTCATGATATCTTTAAACATCCTCATGACATCCTCAAAAATATGTTATGACATACTTCTGACATCCGTCTGACAACCTTGTGACATCCCTAGGATATCCATGTAACATCCCTATGACATCCTTAAAATATCCTGAAAACATCCTTATAACATTCTGAAAACATCCTTATAACATCCTGAAAACATCCTTATAACATCCTTCTTACGTTCTCATAACATCCTTTAACATCCTTCTTACATCCTTATAACATCCTTGTTACATCCATCTGACAACCTCATGTGATCCCATGAAATCCTCATAACATTCTATGATATCCGATAACATCTTATAATATCCTCATGATATCCTTTAAACATCCTCACGACATCCTGACAAAATACCTTCTGACATCCTTCTGACATTAGTCTGACATTCTTATGAGATCCATCTGACATCCCTGTAGCATCCCTATGACATCCTTAAAACATCCCATGACATCCTCATGATATCCTCAAAACATCCTTATAACATCCTAATGATATCCTTAAAACATCCTTATGACATCCTCATGATATCCTTGAAACATCCTTATGACATCCTTATGACATCCCTACGACATCATTTTTATTGTATATATTAGTAAGGATTATGCAAAAATTTCTGTTTAAAGATTGAAATCAAAAAATAAAAATGAAAGCAAAGTGGAAGATGACATTTTAGTTTGGTGCGATATGAGTCGGATTGTTTTGCGGTGTTGATTTAAGTCGACACGATATAATAAGGTGGATTGAAGTTGAGCGGATTGGACATTGGTTGGAGTTGCGATGACCTTCTGAACCGCACGAAACGGCGACATAACTTTCGTGGCCCATCGTTCGACGAACACCGCGCGTTCGTATTGAAAAGTGAACGATAAATAAGACGGGGTTGCATTCATGACAGGGGCTTTATATGCATGACGTATACGTATATACACTGTGTGCTCCGGTGCGAGAAGTTGCAGAGTCGAGTTGCACCCGATCGCACGTTGCAAATAATGCAAGCGAAACCTAAAAAAACAGCAGTCCATGAGATGTACGTACTCGCGCACAGCGGGACGTCTGTAACGTGGCGCTGAACTTTGAATTCCAATCCTTCTTCTATCTTATTGAAATTTCGAATATTAATACACTCGGAAAATTCATTAGGATAACAAAGTTCTGACAAATTTCATAAATATTTTTTTTTAATTTCTGCAGTAAATAATTTTGATAAAAATGAAGAAGAAATGTATTTGTTTAAAAATAAAACAAATTAAAATGTTTAAACATATATTAAATTTTTCACGAATGCAAAAAAGTAACATAAGAACTTTTAATCTTCACTAATTATTCGGCATATTTCGTTACTTTGCGACAACATTTCATAACTTGAATTCATGTTTGCAATCTGAAAAAAAAGAGAAACAATCATTTTGTCTTTTTCAATCTCCAAGTAATTTTATAATTTGTTCTAAACTTTTGCGCAAGACGCAACTTTTTGAAGGAAGTTATTATAGTCACGTCAAAGCTGCTGACCTGTTTGTGTTGGGCAGACAGTCCCATGTTGGCAGTATATTTCATTGCATATTTTTTTCTGCAACTTTTTCCACGGCTGCTTTTTTTTATCCGCAGTTGGACTTTTTTTTTCCTGCCTTTTACCACACGCGGGATTTAGTAATAACGACGTATAAGGCAAAGCTGCATTTTCTGCTCAAGAATCGAAGCTAAATAATAGCGATATGATTAAAACGCAGCGACCTAGAACCAATGCCTTTTGCGAGAAAACAAATCCCTGTCCCGGATCCGGTTGAATTTTAATATTTATTGCTTTCTGAATTGGAAATGAATCCATATACATAAAAGAAGAGAAATGCGACAAACGATTGGCCATAAGAAAAGAAAAGTGAATGAAAAACATTTGATTTAAAAAAAATGTCATAAAAATTTGCATTTTGTTAAGTTCGTAAATCAAATAGTAACTTAAGCAGTGTCTAATATTTGTCTTATTGGCAAAGTATTTGTCATCATTACTTATATAGAAAATTACGTACATATTTTATCTATCTGTCGTATGTCTATAGTCGTAAAGGATGTTATAAGGATGTTATAAGGATGTCATAAGAGTATCATAAGAATGTTATAAGGATGTTAGAGGATGTTATAAGGATGTTAGAGGATGTTATAAGGATGTTATAAGGATGTTATAAGGATGTCATAAGAGTGTATAAAGATGTCATCGTGATATCATCGGGATGTTACAGCGATCTCGTAGGGATGTCAAACGGGTCTCATAAGACTGTCAGACTGATGTCAAAAGGTTGTTAAAAGGAATTCAGAAGAATGTCAAAAGAGTATGAGAAGGATGTCATGAGATATTTTTTGAGGATGTCCTGAGGATGTTAAAAAGATGTCATAAATATATCATGGGTTGTCATAGGGATGTCATAGGAATGACGTTGTAATGTGATAAGGATGTCAAAAAAATTTTATAGAGATGTCATAAGGATATTATAAGGATGTCATAAGGATGTCATAAGGATGTCATAAGGGTTTTCATAGGGATGTCATAAGTATTTCATAGGGATTTCATAAGGATGTCATAAGGATTTTATAGGGATGTCATAAGGCTATTATAAGGATATTATAATGATGTCATTAGGATGTGATAAGGATGTCATAAGGGTTTTCATAGGGATGTCATAGGAAAGACATTGTAATATGATAAGGATGTCATAAAGGTGTCATAAGGATTTCATAGGGATGTCATAAGGATATTATAAGGATGTCATAAGAATGTCATTAGGATGTCATAGGGATGTCAAAGGGTTTTCATAGGGATGTCATAAGTATTTTATAGGGATGTCATAAGGATGTCATATGGATGTCATAAGGATGTTATATGGGTGTCATAAGGATTTCATAGGGATGTCGTAAGGGTTTCACCGGAATGTCATAAGGATTTAATTGGGATGTCATAAGGATGTCATAGTAGTTAAAATAAAAATAAAGTCCCATTCGATGACTATAATAATAATAACTATAACCTCCAATTTTAACCATATTGTTTCCTCTGTATATTATGAGGATGTCATACAGATATCAAAGGGATATCATAGTGATGTCATAAGAAGTATCTCAAGTTTTGTTCAGTTCGAAGCCGGCAATTCTGCTAGTTTGTTAATAAATGCATGATTTCTTATTGTTATGGTGAGTGAGAGTAGAAAGTCACGTGGGTTCTAAATATGCCGAAGCCAACTTAAGGATGAGACGGCTGCGAAAATTATACCGACGGTGTGTACTTACCAGATGATTTACTAACGGGCAGCGAACGCTTGATTTACACTTTGGCCGTTCTTCGAGACTTCGGGCGTAAGGCAAGAAGGGGTTTGTGAGTTGAATTATGCGCGACAGCGTCTACAAAGAACTCTCCACCCTTATGTCATCCCTTGAACGCCAATTGCAATTTTTGCAATTTACTTATAAAACTTTTCAAATCTCTTTACATATAACGAAAGACAATTATATCTTTATTAAGAAAACGGCATTATTTTGATACTTTAAGAAAATCAAGATTTCAAATTAAAAAAAAAATTATTTAGTATCCTCGTTACCTGAATAAAAAAAAAAATAAATTTTTATTTTTCAATCAGCAAGGAATAAAGTTGTGCAAATTTTTTTCCAGTTTACTCTCATTTCTTACGTTATATGTCGTTTTTTTTTCTCAAGTAGTTGGTGTGTACTTTTGTTAAAGAGCATTGCTCTTTTTTATCCAGTAGAAACAATACATGAAGTAGAAAAAGACGGCAATATTCTAAGAGAGTGTGTAATTTTTACTAATATGCTTCATAATAAATCCTTCACTGTAACTAGAATCATTATGAAGCACGAACATTTTGCGTTATGAATGCTGCCGGTAGAAAATTACAGAATAAAGAGGAGGGATGGGAGAGAAGAAACAAATGATGTTGCACATAAAGAATAATTTAGATCTTATGGCAAGGTTTATTGTCTTGATTATTAGAGCAATATTTGTTTTGGGTCTAATAAGATAAGAGATGCTTTTGATCGAGTGATAGAGACGGGAAATATCAAATTTTGCGATTTATTACCGAAGATCAGAAATGTTTATGATGTGTTAACAATATTCCCAAGCTTCTTCAGTTAAGGATTACAAACTTTACTCGCCAAATTGTTTTTACATCAAAAATAATTATGGCTTCTTTTGTAAATACGTTTATTTGTTTACGCAGAAATGAAATTTTATTTTAATATATATAAAAAAACGTTATTAGAACGTAATCAAAAAATTTAATCGTGATAAATGTGATAAAATTAGTTGATACGTTAAGTACGATAAGTTTTACAAAATTCAACAAGGGTGATTTTGGAATTGGAGAATAGTGTTTGTTGCAATCATTTTGAAATTTTGAATTAAGAGATAACATTACATTTGAGATTAAAAAAATGACTTCAAATTAAAAATTTAAAAAGATAAGTACTTTAATAAAATCATCACTAAACATAAAAAAAAAGATTAGAAGACATTAAATAGTACATTACGTACCAAGGGCGCTATTTTCCGAGATGCGTAGAGTGCTTTTCATATGCAGAATCAGAACAGACAAAAGTACTTTTTCATCAGGGACCGAATGTATTCGCCCTCGGGCCAGAAATGAGATCTCGTTCATCCTAGGGCGGAAAATTATTCTTTTCTCCTCTGATCCAAGGTATGATCAGCTAGATATAGAAATGTTTAGTTTGAAGTAAAAGATTATTTACTTTTCCACCCTAAGGCGAAAAAGTACTCTTTTCTGCCCTGCTTCTATGTATGAAAAGATAGAAATAGAAATGTCTAATTTGAAGTAAAAAAACAGTTTATTTTTGTACTAGGGCGCTTGCGCCCGTGTGGAAAACGACAGTTTTCTGCACGCGGGACAGTACGGACAGTACTTTTCTCACTAGTGCGGAAAGTAAATACTTTCCGTACGAGTGCCGTTAGGCACGAGTGTCGAAAATAACTACTTTCCGTACAAGTGGCAGAAAAGTACAAGGGCAGAAAAGAGTAATTTTCCACCCTAGGATGGAAAAGTACTCTTTTCTGCCCTGATCCTAGGTATGATTAGTCTAGATATAGAAATGGCTAATATGAAGTAAATTTTCTTTAATCTGACAACTTTTATTAAAGTTATTCCCAATTTCAAAACGAATGCATCATAAATTCATTTTCCATTTCCGAAATCAGCTATCTTGAATTTTCAATCAATAACATCAAATCCGCGATAAAACAAGAATCAAGGTTCTGATTAGACAGCGTCCATAACGCGTTAGATGTGAGCTAAGCTCGGCTTTCTCCTGCGTCAAAAAGAAAGACGAAAAGGGAGAATGAAGAAGAAGAAGAAGAAGAAGAAGTAGAAGGAAGAAGAAGAAAAAAGCGTCGGCAAAAGGCAAGAAGAGCTGCGCATCGAAATACCGAAAGACCGGTAAACGACGGGCTCTCATATTGCCCGACTATGAATCGTCGGAGCGTGAGATCGTAAAGTCGCTGGCTTATCATCGTGCGCATCTTAATGTATACGTACGTGTACATCTACATAAGTACGGGCGCACGGTTGCGTACGTTATACGCGTTCTCGCGCGCGCGTAAAGGACGGCCAAAGGCACAGGTGTCCGACGCCTCAAACAACATCTTTATGCTCTTAACCCCGGCCGGGGGCTTCTCGCGCGTTTATGCGATATTTCTTCGACCGCGCATTGTGCAAAAGCATATGTATAAGTTTTGACTTGATGTCTGTATTTTATATTCACGCTGGCGCTGAAAGACGCTGCGCATAAGGTCGCAGCTTGATTTAATGGAATACCCGGATAAATAATTCGCAAATTTATAACCTATTGGGCATTATCAGTCAAGCGATGAGAATAAAATATGAACCCGGTCTGTTTTTCGCAAAGGAATAAAACTTGCCGACCTTAATTATTCTCGGGTTCTTATTTACGTGAATTTTGGCAAAAAGTTATTGCAAGACGGGGAAACACGATACGACACAGAAAATCATTTTGGTAATGGCTTTATAAGTAATTGATGCTCGACGGGGAGATCTTGATATCATTTAAATTTATCATAAGTCTTGCATAAAATATTCGCGATTTTGGCAGAAAAAATGGGATAGTCAGAGAAAACGAACAAATAATTTACAATTGTAAATAAACAAATTGAGTTAAAATAAATTCGAAACGAAATGGATAAACAAATTTGTGCTTTTAATTCATATATATATAACTAGCTGAATACCTGTCTCCGCTCAGATAACTATTGTACAAAATATTTAATATCTACATCATTGTTTATTCCTAAGACATCCATCATTTTTATGACATCTTTGTGACATCCTTATAACACTGCCATGACATTGCCAAGGCATTGACATGTCCTTGCCATGACATTGCCATGACATTGCCATGACCTTGTCATGACCTTACCCATAACATTGCTATGACATTGCCATGACATTGCCATGACATTGCCATGACATAGCCATGACATTGCCATGACATTGCCATGACATTGCCATGACATTGCCATGACAATGCCATGACCTTGTCATGACCTTACCCATGACCTTGCCATAACATTGCCATGACATTGCCATGACATTGCCATGTCATCCCTATGACATTGCCATGACATTGCCACGTCATTCCTATGACATTGCCATGTCATTTCCATGACATTGCCATGATATTGCCATGACATTGCCATGGATCCCTATGACATCCTTATGACATCCTTACGACATCCTTACGACATCCATATGACATCCTTATGAGTATGTATCACAAGAAATACAAACATTTTATATATTAGTAAGGATATTTTTCTCATACAGATAAATACTGACTCTTTTATTAAAATTTTATCCCCGAAGATTTAGATGGAATTCATCAGATACACAGTTTCTTGATTGAGTTAAAGAAGGTGCTACGAAAAGGTCATAACTGTATCTGTTCTCTGGATATCGATATAAATGAATATCGTTAACTTTGAGCCTTTATCTCGATCTGAACCAAGTTGATTAGATATTTACGATATGCGTTTGATTGGGAAGCATATTAAAAGCAACTGGAAAATGTACGCAGATACTTTGGGAAGTCGATAAAGGTGCACCATTGACTTAATAACATCGTATTCTAAACTCACTGATATGATAGCGATGAATAACTATGTTGATGATAATTATAAATAGCGTTATTAACGATAATACTTGTTATCGTTGAATGCCAGCCAACAACTTCTTTTCATACAACATCTTGGCAATTATTTTAACAGTCTGAAATTATATCGTTACGGAAAAAAATGTTTTTCTAACACGATTTCTTCGCGCGCTTTTATTTGCAAAAAAAGAGTAAAGAATTGCAACAATTATTTCTGATAAACATCGGTGTTTTCATAAGATCTGTTATTTTTGTTTCGAATCATATATGTAATAAATATATATATATTTTTTATTTTATTCATAACTGTGCTATTATTTCATAATAATAGAATAGAACAAACTCCTAGTTTGTATGAACTAATGATTTTCAAAGCTGCTATTAGTAACAAACACCTGTACCATAATTAAACATTTGTATAATCATTTTCACGAGATAATCCCGCGTTGCCACGGTCATCATTGTTTCACGATTTGTTACACGATTGTATTATTAATTTTCTCGATAAATTTGTGTGCAAATTATTATGGAAAATTTTAATTTATAAAATAAAAAACAGTCTGACTTATTAGCATCTGTAATAGGTGTAGATGTAATAGTATTGTTTTCTTAGAAAAATTATAAAAAAATGAGTTGTTTCAGTTTCGCTTGGCTTTGCTACCTAAATGTGCCATATATGATCTTTTCGTACCTTATATGTGCAATTTTACCTCTAATTGGATTATTGCACAAATTTGTTGTTAATTGAACAAATTTGTGCAATTTCTGGTTAGTTTTTCTGAAATATTTATACGGAACCGGCTCGAAGGACCTTAAATCAAACTTTTCCTTTTTTCATATTTTGCGAAGGAAAATAATAATTATTCATACTTCACAAGTATTTTTAATATTTTTATTACAAAATTACTATTTTAAGCAGCACCTTTATGTGTGTTTTTTTATTAATCTATTTCTGATTAGTTTTTCTGAAATATTTATACGGAACCGGCTCGAAGGACCTTAAAACAAACTTTTCCTTGTTTTCATATTTTGTGAAGGAAAATAATAATTATCCATACTTTAAAAGTACTTTTAATATTTTATTACAAAATTACTATTTCAAGCAGCACCTTAATGGTTTTTTTTTATTATTCTATTTCTGATTAGTTTTTCTGAAATATTTATACGGAACCGGCTCGAAGGACCTTAAAACAAACTTTTCCTTTTTTCATATTTTGTGAAGGAAAATAATAATTATCCATACTTTAAAAGTACTTTTCATATTTTTATTACAAAATTACTATTTCAAACAGTACTTTAATGCATTTTTTTGTATTTGTTCCACTGTCCTTTCTAACCTATCAATTGTTGTAATTCAAATACAAAAATGATCACTTTCGCACGTTAACAAGTGTAAAACACGGAAAAGTCAATTTCTCGCGACTGTTGGTTGAATCTAAAAATGATTTAAATTGCACAAAGTGCGCGCTCGCTTGGGTGACGAATCTTGACGCTATTTGGCTTTGATGTTGCCGCGGTTGTCGGCATCTGATTAGCATCCTCGTTGGCGTGTCGCCCTGGTGGCTCGCTTGAGTCAGACTTGGGTTGGAACGAAGAGCGGCGATATACGGGTCCCCGGGCGTTCGGCCGACAGACTCTGTGTGCAAGTGGAGCGCTGCCACTGCCACGTCTTCCATCCATCCGTCTAGCCGTCTAACCGCGAGCTGAGTTATTTCCTACCGGTCGTACGAAGTGCCGTCGCTGAAATCATTTAAATGTTCCTTTGCCGAGTCCCGCTTTTTAGATTTTCCCCCGACGTCTTCGCGGAATAGTTGTTGCCTCGTCCCGTCGGCTCCGGATTCGAATAGAAGAAATAGTTGTTAGGAGTTAGGCCGATGCTCATCAGCGTGTCATCTTGCCTGCAAAACAGTAGCAATTATTAGCTTTATGAATGCGAATACTTCGAATGAAAGTTGAATGGCAAGGGTTTCGCATTGCTTTGACGTTGTACTTGGAATTTCGTTTGCTTTTGAGATTTCAGTTAGGTTTATGTGTTGCAAATTAAATCAACTTTTATTTTTTTTAATGAAGTTGAAAATTGAAGTTTTATGGTTAACTGCAATATTTTATCCAATTTAAAATTAGAAATTAGGAAAATTAATTTCATCCTCATCTTCAACTCATCATCATCAGCCAGACCCAAAGTACTTCCATAAGCTATATTCTCTTCTTTATCTCAAACCACCTTAAATCATCAATTGATGATGATTTAAGCGAAAAAAAGTATGTCTGGCGGAAGTATGGCAAGAAGCTGGAATGCCAAACTCTTGCCAAACTCTTGCCAGACTTTTGCCAGACTTTTGCCAGACTTTTGCCAGACTTTTGCCAGACTTTTGCCAGATTAGTTGGCATTAACTTGGCATCTCTCCGGCAACAAAGTGGCAGTAACATGGCAAACGTATGGCTCGCCATCATCATCCATCCTTTTGCCATGATTGTGCCATACTTATGCCAGACATCCTTTTTGCGCGGGAACTTCAGTGATATCTTTCCCATAACACAACCGACCAAACCAAAAGTCCAAGACTACACCTGTGCGTTCCTTCATATCATTCCCTCTTCTCTTCATTTTACAAGACCTTCAAACGTCATCATCAGACAGCCACCTTCTCCCCCCCCCCCCGCCCCACAACAAGTCCGTTGTCTTTGTAAAGATGCAAACCTGTGCGTAACTTTTCCGCAGCTTCCAAGGCAAGGTTACAAACACGACTATGACGGTTCTTTTGCGCGTCGTAATGTCGATCGCGATAAAAAAGGGCACCGAGAGAGCATCATACGTAGCGCAGCTCCCACAACGAAATGACGCTGCATTCTTCGCGTGCATTTGGGAGGGGAGAGGGTTGGTAGCAGTCGACCGGTGCCTTTCAAACCAGGACCTTTGGCAATTGTCATTTTTGACCGTCCGAACATACCTGAATTGCATTCATCCGGGGTGGGGGGCATTGGGGGGGGGGGTTTAATAATATGCGGCCATCTAATAAAACGATCGGCGATTATCGTGCAATTATGCCGTCTCATTAATCCCGCCGAGCAATTATACCCCCCCCCCCTTCTTATAACTTTTCCCACCCTGGCATCCCGGTCACCTCTTTACCTTGATCGCTTTCATAACTTATGAGCGCATGCAGCTATGCACCGCGCGCCAATTACAACTGAAAAGAATCGCATGGAAAACGCGATGGGGCTTTTTGTCGTTTGAAATTGTCGTCGCAGTTGCTTTTCTCAATTTGCTGAAAGAGAAGAAAATCACAGATGGTAGAACAAATAATTAAATAAATAAAAAAAAAAGAAAAAAAGAGAGACAATTATGCGACGACAGAAAAGAATGGTCTCGTTGAGGTCTAGGATTTAGAATTGCGAAGGCATTTTCTTTGGCATTTTGTTTGAATCATTTTGCGTAATACTTTTTCTGCGAATTCTTCGCAATGTTGGGGTTTTTGTTTCAGCCAGTGGTCGCACTTGATGATCGACGATGAAATGCTGATTAGGAGGTTTGTGTGGTTTTTCGATAAAAAGTTGAGAGGTAGGACAATTGGAAAACAGAGAGCAGACTGCGGGTGCGAAAAGAAGCGGGTTTTGTTGTTGATGTTGATGTTAATAGTCTAATGGCAAAGTTGGTATTGTAGGTTTCTATGAATGTGGTTTGTGAGTTCTGTTTGGAGCTATGTTAATTAAGAAAATAGTCGCAGCAAAATATGTTTTGCAATGGTGAAAAATGTTTGAAGAGCATTTTTGTTTGTAGTATTTGGAATATATGTTTAATTGGCTTTTAGGTTCAATTAAATATTACGTTTTAATATTGAATGAAATTGTAGAAAGTGGATTTACTCTTTTTAGGAGTACATTAATTTCCTTGTAGGAAAATGACATTTGTTTACATAATGTGTTTTTAGGGGTAAATTTTATACAAACTTTATAAATGCTTAAAATAATTTAAAAAATGCAATTTGATAATTATAAAAGGATTGATATTTTATCATCAGTTTTGATTTTGTAATGAAACATTACAATACGAATTTACCTATTCGTAAAAATTCGCAATTTGTTTTCTATGGTTTATGATCAACATTTATAAGTTGGTGCATTTTTATATTTGCTAATATATTAATGATTTCAGTTTATTTAGATTAATGTATTTACTGCCTTGAAAATTAAAATATTGGCTATTTAACTTTATATATTTAAACAAAAAATTTCAGAGAAATTAAAAATTTTTTTTAATATTCGAAATATATATACAAACATTTTTCTTGCGTCTTTTCATTAGTCTATCAAAAACTTGAATTGAAAAACAATACCGAACTTTAAAATTTTCCAAAATGTAAATGAAATTTAAACGTTACGTAAAATTAATTCTTATGATAAAATTAATTTCTATAATATTTTTCAAGTTTTTAAACAAATTTTTCTAAAATAATTCACAAAATAAAATTATTCTACAAATTTATAAAATTCGAAAATTAAAAAATATTGATATTTATGATGTTAATGAACTCATTATTATATATTGTTGCAAATATAAAATTTTGATATGAAGTTCGACATCATCTGCGATCTTTACATCTTATAACTTTCCACAACATCAATCAAGATTTTCATTTAATCTAAATTTGATTAAGTGAAAATTTCATTTATTTTATGAATGACTAATTTTTTACAAAGTCAAAATTAACTTTTTTTATAAACTATATTTATAGTCATTTTTTGACAAATGAAAAAATTTACTTTTTAAGAAGTAGAAAAATTGTTTACCTTTTCAAACACAATTTACATTTCAAGGGATATTTTGGCATAATGAATTAACTTCCTCAGATCTACGGTTTCAAATCTTGGAAAAGTATTAAGTATCTTTTTTTAATTAAAAACATTAAATTAAAAAATACACAAAAATATAACAATACAAGGATAATTAACTATTCTATACAAAATGTTAATAATTCTAAACAAAAATAAAAATAAAGAAAGAAACATTTTTTTTTCACTTGTTTGTGTTAATATTCTTCTTTTTTAAAGTGTGATTTTAATTAACTTGTTGTTAAGTATAAGTAAATATTAACTTTGAATTAAGTGAAATTAAGTGTAATTTGAAAAAGTGAATAATCACCCCAAATACTAAGAAAAATAACATACAATAAATTATAAATTACTGTTTAAACAGTAACTTGACCACAGAATTTCCATTAACACAAAAGTTCCTATTAAAAACAGTAAAAATTTTCCCTTCTCCCATAAAAACCCTTAGAAAAATCAATAAAAATGTGTAATAAAAAGCCAAGTTTTCCAGTTTTTAACAGAATTGGTTCGATTAATTAGAATGTTACTGTTTAAACAGTACACGCAGAGCAGAATTGATATAAAAATTTATGTTTGAAATTGAAATTTTACTGAAAGTTCAGTAGTACAGGGACAAATGCAAAATTTTGCGACAAATTACTGAACTTTTCAATGAAATA